>VZTO01022471.1:83322-148691 GCA_013400615.1 Syrrhaptes paradoxus
ACTGATGATTTTGGTACTGATGTGGGAACTGGAACTAAAAATGGGAAATGGGGGGAAAATGCTGTTGTAAAGGAGAGAAATGCACCTTCACGCTGCAAAGCACAAACACAGCCACCTCCCTCCATGACAACTTCTTCAGATCAGCTGGAGGAAAAATCCTCCTGGCTCCCAAATGATAAAATGCATCCCTTTTGGGGACGAAGGGAAGAAAGCAACACTGGTGTAGCAATGGTCGTGTTTATTTGCATGTTGCCTGTGTAGCTCTGGACTGCCATGACTGGGAGCACTTTAATCTCACTGCAGCCGGGCTGACTCCACAGTGGGGCTCAGAGAGGATGAGAAGGGATGCAAATGGGAAATATGATATGAAAGATTAGGAAAATGAAGGGGAGAGCATTACACATGGCAATGAACACTTGTGAAGTGCTGCACAGAGAGAAAGGGAGGGGAGAAAAGGGAGAAGGGAGCTGGTATTCCCCTCATACCTTGCGTTTGCGATCTGCCCTAGAGATTTTCCGCTGCCTTTTCCTTTCCTTCTCAAGGTTTCTCTCCCTCTCTTCAAGTTCAGACTCTCGAACTTTTTTAATGGAAGCGGCTGCATGAGCCATTTTGGAGAGGAAAACGCCAGCTCCAAAGAAGCCGTTTCCCCCACACGTGGATATCCAGGTGATTTATTTTTCCTGCAAGGACACTGGCTGTGAGCCAGAACTTCACGGCGTAATCCACTCTTCCTCCTCCGGCACCCCAGAAAAGGTCACAGCTCTGCTCCAGCCTCTGCAGCACCCATAAGTCAGAAGCACGAGAACCACGTCTGCACACGCAATGCGCGAAAGCACTCACAGCCGCACGCACGCACGCAACCGGAGAGCAGCCGGCAAATATCTGCAAGTGGACTGAAACCTCTTCAGCTTGGCTGGGACTGCAAACGAGGGCAAGCTTCCGACTTCGCTGGGAGGAGAAAAAAAAGGAAGGAAAAAAAAAAAAAAGAAAAATCGGCCTTTAAACACACATCATCAAATTGGAAAGGTCTTATGGGATTCCTCCAGATCGGCTGTGTCTCCTGACTGGGAGGAAGGATCCACTTCAGCATCACCAGCAGGTGGGAGGCGGGGGGGGGACAGCTTCCTTCAGTTTCTCACATCGCCTGTGCGCAGGGTGAGAAGAAAATGGTGCAGTCTGACTTACTGCTGCTGCGACCGTCTGTGCTGGAGCCTGGCATATGCTTCCCTGCTCTTCTCCTCCTTGCGATCTTCCCTTATTGCTGAGTCAGTCAAAAAAAACCCCCCAAAACAGGAGCAAAAGCAGCTGGGCTCAGAGAGAGCAGCCTCAGCCTGCTCACCTGCAGGCAGTGCTGCCCAGCTACCGCATGAAGAGCCGCCTGGAAAGGGTTTGCAATATTCGAGTCCTCATTGTGCCTTTCTGCAGCCACGTGAGGCTGCATCAGGAGAGCTGCATTAAGCAGCGAACCAAACGCGGCAAGGAGGGGGACGCTGCTTGGGGAAGCACGCAGCCTAATCTGGGGCTTGGTCTGCCCCACTCAGCTCAGCTTCACAGAGGTAAAAATAATACCACCAAGTGTGCTGCTCATGATTATTCAACACCAAAAGCTGCTTTCAGATGCTTCCTAAGACAACTTATGATGCTCTGTGTTGAAGGTAGAGAATGATTATAGCTGTGGACCAACAGACACCAAAATAGAGACAGAGACAACATGTTGTTAAATGACTCTCCCCCTTCTCCCCTGCTAAATATAATTTGGGTTTTGAACATTAATTTTTAGTGTAATATCAGAGACAGATGGGTCTGTCATTCCCTAATTGCTTATCCCCCCGCTAAAACCAGCATATCAAAGCTCTGCTCCTGCCTCCCTGGGTAGCTGTTATCCCTATTAGCATCAAGCATTTATTCATCAAAACAGGACACACGTAGATAAAAAGAGCCCTTAGATTAGTCCCTGGAAGACAGCTGATCACATTTCAACTCCCTCCAACACCACTGATCTGGCCTCTTCCAGGCAGGTCCTGAGGGAGAGGAGGACCACTACCCTCCAGCACAGCAGAGACATTCGCACCCCCTGTTTGGCCACCCTGGAGAAGCTAGGGATATGGGAGACCACCAACAGCAGCACTAAAAGTCACCAAATCAAAGCAGCAATACTCTTAGCCAGATTTCCCTCTGCAATACACTCCTTGACTTCAGACTGAGTTTGACCAAATGTCCACTAAAGCAGAGCACCATGAATTACACTATAACACAGCACCACCAAATTGGTAACTGATGTCCTTGGGAGCTCTTCATGTGACAATAGCTCATAGACCAGGACTAATCCCAACCTCACGTTATTTCTGTACCCACAGAAGTTGGTTGTTTTCAGTTGACGTAGACCGAGACCATTTATTATTACCACAGAACTAATCACTATTGATGGCTTGTGTTTTTGCTACAAGACTTCACTTTGAGAATTTCACAAATTTCAAGAATAAAATTTTCACAAAATATTTGTATACATGAACTAAAAAGCACCATAAAAGCATCTTTAAAACAGGCATCTATTTTGTGTTTGAGCCAGTGACCTGTGCATTCAATCATAAATGTATTTCTCTAGTGGAAGAAGAGATCAGAAGCAGCAGGGTTCATAGCACCAACCAACCTTTTTTCTAGCTCCTCTGTACATACAGGCTGATTTTCTCACAGTTCTTCCCATTTGTAGAAAACCAGGCTACACAAAACTAATGACTAAACACAAGCAGTAGCTGCAGCAACAGCCACCAGCAAAGCGAGACAGGTGGAGGCAACCAAAGGGATAAAATGAAGAAAATTTGATTCTTTATTAGGACTGTGGCTTGCCTTCCCTTCTTAACATTGTGTGAACCTCGCATGCAACATTACTTGTAAACCACACATGAGCAGCTGATAACGTAGAACTCTACCTTCCTGACACAGTGAGAAAGCATTCATCTTCCCAGCCTTTTCACGGTATCTTAAGCAGGAAATGCGAAAATAAGACTGAATCACAAGCCACTACATTTAAAAATCCTGGTCTTATGATTTCCCTAAATCAGGGTTCAAGGTTTGCTTAAGTCACTAAATGCCTAAATCCTGGAATGTAGTTCACACAAAGGGGTTTAATACACGGGAACGTTCCTAAGAATTATGATTATTAAACAATTTTTCATCTTTTGATGATTGATATGTACAGATTCATCAGCTCAGTCTCAAATAATTATTCTTTCATAAAACTCACTTAAAAGTTAATAAAAGACTTGATGTACTTGTAACTCATGCTACACAAGAGAAAAAAATCAGACACTTGAAGTGACCAACTGATGCCAAATAAGACAAAATGAAATAGCAAATGTTCTTGAGAAGATCCCTGGCAAAGAACAACTTCAGATCAGTTCTACGAGTTCACCATTATGTCCCATAAACATTTATCCCCTAACCTCAAATAGACATAAAAGTATTTAATCATCTTGTGGGGGAAAAAAAAAAAGGCTCTTTCAATAGATTATTTTGGAAAGAACATATGCAGTCTGGGAAGAAGAACACGAAGTATGTATCACTTAATACTTGACAGAGCCACTGTCTCTGCAGGAAAAAAAGCATTTTGTTTTAAGATAGAAAGATCTTCCTAACAGAAGTAGAAAATGGCTAGTCTTCGCCCTGTTTATACAGACCTCAACAAAAATAAGTCCTTCTGCAGACATCAGTCTAAAGATTAAATTTTCAAGATCTGTTCAGTAAAAATGAAGACTGAGCATTTTTCCCCTAAACATAGAAAACGTACTGTGAAGCTGCTCCATAAGAAAAACAGAATATGCAGTAATGCTGCCACAAACGGTATGTAGGAGGGGAGTGGGAGAGTGGGCAGATGCACAGTAACATAAAAAGAACACAGTAGCAGAAAAAGGGTGGTGTTTCTCTGTAAAGCATTTGTCATCGTTAGCTCTGAATGTAGAAATACATAACTCGTGAGATTCAACAAATTCCTATTTGGGATAATAAAGCTGGTAAGACTTCAACCTGTCCAATGTCCTGTGTGATTTGTGAGTAGGCTCCAAGTGACTAACCTCAACGTGAGATCCACAGCTGTGTGGGTACTTCATTATGGTTACAGCTCCTGTTTGCCTGGTTTACAAATTGGCATAAATTATTAACTTCCTGACCTGATCTAATTTCACAGTCTCCAGGTTTTGTTGTTTTAACCTGCCCCACCAGCTGAGACAATAAGCTGCTGCACTGCAGTGCATTATTAGCCACAGCTATGATCAGCACTTGGGTTTAACTGCCACCTTTCAGGTAGAGACATGATTTGCTGAGCAAATCAGCATTTTCTATCTGCAGAAACCTACTGGATGAAAAATCAACAGTAATTGAGTACAAGAGGAAAGGCTGTAAACAAGTGATTATCTTCCCTGAAGCATGTCCACTAACAGGGGTCCATCTCATAGAGATGAGGTTTTCTCCACATAACTCATGTGGGCAGTACAAAAAGAAAGTTAAAACCAAGCCTTTAGACAGTGTGACTCAATCTGTTCTCGTCATTTCCCAGAGTTACAAAAAATATGCACTGGAGTAGGAAAAGCCTTTCATGCCTCAAAACCAGAATGGAAACTGTTCTTTCCAGTTCTGAGCTACCAGCACATACAGGAAATAGGCTGGAAAACAAAATTGGTTTTAAACAGATAAAAATGGGAAAAGGCTGTCCCAAGCAATTGTTTGGCAGAGATGAAAGGTGGGCAATGGAACTTTTTGTCTAGTGTTGATGGAAGACTGTTCTGGAGAAGGCAGATCACAGTCCTCTAAGGAAACTGGGTTCCCTCCAAAGTGATGCACTGCTGAACTTGTACATAACATCTAACAAGTGCACCTATGTGTTATCTTGCAACCATAGAAAAATCGCCACCTTTGTCCTTACAAGTTGTGCTGTGATTTGAACTTCTCCTCCTTGCTGAAAGGCAGGGCATGTTAGACCAGGCTTGGAGATGTGCACACACGGCTGTAAGTGGCCTGAAGCCAGGGAGCGCTGACCTGCAGAATCAGCTCACCTCTACCCACAAGCATGGATATCGACCTGTCCTCTCTTGTTACTCTAGCTAGGTAAAGTGTCAGAGGGAGGCATCTGCATCCCTCTGGTCAGGAAACTCTTCTGTGAACACTACTTCTTGAGGCATGAGGATGGAGAGAAAGGAATATTTTTGATAGGGACAAAAATATTTGGAGTGCCAGAGCTGCGTAACAATGTACTTAAACTATTTAGAGGAATTCAGGTGGATTGTGTGTCTAGCATATTCAGCCATTTTGATAACTGCAGAATTACACATTTCTAGAAAAAAAGGCAAAATAATTATTCGGGAAAGTAAAAGCACAAAGCTAACTATAGAAGTATACACTACATTTATAAATTGTCTCCTGCCTCACTTATTGTTTAATCCATTCTCTTATTTATTACTCACACACAGGGCAATTGTCCTAATTCTAAAGGTACAATAACCCTGGGAGTGAGTAAGCAATCACATATCTATACTGTGTAGGTTTCATTTTATACTTTCCTGAAAGAAAAAATATTAAGGTTAAAAAAAAGGCTCTACACTCTCTCATTCTCATGTTACTGAATACGTGAAGACAATGTGTTCCAGAAAGCTCTAAGCTGGAAATTAGTGTCACTGAACTGGTACTGAAAAGATGATATATAAAACTATGTTCTGGCTTTTTCCTGTACCTTGATGACATCTATTTTCTTAATTGAAAAGAGGCAATTCAGAACAAGAAATGAAAAAGGGCAAGTTATGGCATGTATACATAGACAAGTTATAGTATGTATACATAGACATATACACAGTCATATCTGCTATATCATGCCCTCCCTTGCACAGCAGGTTTCTGTGTTGAAGGTGTTCATTTCAACACTGACAAACTTTAAATACAATTAATAATTACACCAGAAAGAGATACTGCTTAGCTACCTTCATCTTCAAAGAGTTAATGAGTATTCATCTACTGCTTTAAAATTAATTTTTCGTATATTACAGATGAAGAAACTGAGATAGTTTCATTACATGTTTGTTCCTAAGGACATAAGAGACGTCACTGTGGGGTGAGACCAAAGCTTCCTGTCTCCAGCAGTGGCCAAAAATCAGATACCTAGCAAAGGGTAGAAGAGGGCAAACACGTATGATATTTTCAAGTACTCTCCCAGCTTCTGGTCATTTCAGACTGATGGGCATCTGTGCTAGACACTTCAATTTATTTACTCATCCACACAGGCTGTTTTCCATTAACTTGTTCAGTCTCTCTCTGAACCTTTCTGAATTTCCAGCATCCATGACACACTAAGGCAGAGTTCTGCAGCTTAACTACACATTCAAAGTACCATTGTCACAGACAAGTGCTTACAGACCAGCAAGAAAAGCAAGAGAAAATAATTGCCCTTCTCAAATCATAAAAGCCCTAGCAGTCATCCTTTATTACTGTCCAAGCTGTGCCATGACAAAGCAATGCTTTGTACACACCACCACCTTTCTGA
This sequence comes from Syrrhaptes paradoxus, assembly GCA_013400615.1. NCBI lineage: Eukaryota > Metazoa > Chordata > Aves > Pterocliformes > Pteroclidae > Syrrhaptes > Syrrhaptes paradoxus. The sequence goes on from VZTO01022471.1 coordinate 89,849, forward strand.
ACACCAAGAATGGGATTTCGAAAAGCTCTGAAGAGACTGATGCCTCCGGTTTAAATAAATATAGCAAATATGAGGTAAAGATATTACAGCTGTGTCAAACTTAGCAATTCAAGAAGAGTATTTTTTAAATCAGAATTCTAAATAAACCAAAGATAGACATTTCTGACAATAGTGGCCATTTTGCAGTTTTCTGATGACAGCTAAGTTGCATTAATTCTAAATATTGCTCTACTTATTTTAGTTTTCATATTGATTAAAAATATTGATGACATGTTCTATTTTAACTAAGTCAAACAGGGCCTGACCCAATAGCTCCCTAAGGGCAACAGCAGACATTTATTGATTTAAATGGACTTTGGATCAGGACCACAATCGTTTAATTCAATACCACAATGTGTCTCCTCATCTCCCCTCCTGTTCTGGCCTTCCTGCCCTGCCTTCTTTTGTCTTTGATTATTGTGTTCAATTTTTATCTTGTGGTAGCAGAAACTGCTATTAATGCAAAGAAAGAGCCAAGAGATCATCCTGAAGGTGCTGCAGATCTGCCATGTCTCAATCCCAAAATGCACAGTGCATTCCTCAGGCTCCCTCCTGACACTTCCTGGTCACTGCACTTGCATCTGCCAGATCTGCACTGAGGAGCTCAGCTGCTCACCCATGGAGGTCCTCCTCTTCAGCAGCTGCAGCTTGCCAGTCTGGTCGCTGCTCTGCTGATGACACAAAAGAGGTTACCCACAGCTAAGAGCAGGGCAGCTCATTGGCATCAGCGTTCATCTTGCCTGCTCCTTAGCTACCATCTAGTGTCACAGACAAGTGGTCCAACACCCTGTGGAAATGCTCTCTTTCTAATCCTTTGAGATGGATACCTGCCTCCACTGCATGACCAGATGCCATCTCTCTAGCTGGAAGACAAGAGAGATGAAGGGAATAGCTAAGACTTTAGAGCTTTGATTTTTATTACAAAACTAAGTGCTTTATTATTTTTTTTTTTTTATTTCAATGCAGTCATGGTTTAACGTTAGCCAACAACTGCGCGGCACACAGCCGCTCGTTCACTCCCTCTCCCCAGTGGGATGGAGGAGAAAATCAGAAAGATCAATGTGAGAAACCTTGTGAACTTAGATAAAAGTTTAATAGGTAAAGCAAAATCTGTGCATGCAAGCAAAGCAAAACAAGGATTTCATTCACTGCTTCCCATGGGCAGGAAGGTGTTCAGCCATCCCCAGGAAAGAAGGGCTGCATCACGTGTAATGGCTCTATCCCATCCAAAACCAGCACAAATGCCTTCCTGTATAAGGATCTGGCCTGTTCTCAGAAAGCTTTTTCCACATTTTTTCGAAGCATTTGCATTATAGCCAGACACTGCTGCATTACATTAGCTCTGAAAGACAGGACATATTTCAAGCTCAAGCATAATTTATCTGAGAAAGTCATAGAAGCAAGTTATATGCTGAAAGGTACTTGCATATATTCCACTTGTGTCCCTGATCCTACCACTCATGATTTAAAACTCCTACTACTTGTTTTCCCAGAAATCAGTGGAGTCTTTCCATTGAGCTACCTGAAGAGTCAAAAGGAGGGCTCTTCATTCTAACCCCACTGACTCACCTGATGTAACAGTTCATCACATTCAGAAATTATCCTGTTACAATACTGTGGCTGGACTACAGTGTTGTTTGTAGTATAACCAATTTTACAGGAAACATTTGTTGATCTGGAAACAGAATCCTGTTACCTCAAAGCTAAGTGCTCCAGGGCAATGTAAATAAAAATAACTTCACAAATTATAGTGATATGAAAAACAACTATGCTTGTGCAACAAGAGCATATAACAGCAAAACGGACTTGGAGGCCACTGTGTCAGAAGCCTGTAAGTCAACATGACCCAGATCTCATCCACTTTAAATCCCTTCATTTACAACCTAGATGCTACACATAATCAGCTCCACTTAAGAATCCTTGCTGTTACACATAAAAGTGTGCCTGCACTTTAGTGTTGAACCAGGTCACAGGAATTCACATTGGAATGGGCCCGATCTTCCTCAAATTAAACGTTTACATGTCCACAACTATCAAAATGAAAGCCTCGGTGTCTGCTGCATATACAAATATTGTTGTATACGTACGTATATTTGTCTGTGTAGCAGTTTGACCCATAAAATGAGCCTTCCAAAATCCAAGATTAAACAAAATAATTATTTTTCACAGTTTATTTCAGTTTGCAAAGTATGGAAGAAGAGTATGAGTGAGTGATACGTCTTTATGTTTCTGTCTGCTATATCTATGCTTTCTAAAATGTCATTTCTATCACTTATATACCATCAGGACTAAGATTATGGCTGGATTTCACCTGGAACCTGAATGTCTGGACCACAGCAGTGGACATCAAAAATAAAGTGACTACACATAACCTATCATAAAAAAAGATTTTAACTATGCAATTTCTGAAATACATTATCAATAATATGCCTTAAGTAACAACCTACAGAAGTCTAATATACCCGCTCTAAAGCCAATAATGCTATTTCCTTTCTCTTTTGCTTCTTTGATGCAATAAAAACAAAGAGTTAGGTAATGCATTGTTTCATCAAGTACTTATGGCAAAGACATGTATCAATTAAGATGTCTTTCAAGAACATTACTGCTTATAAAAAGAGCAGATATATCTGATACTTGTTTATAATACAGGAGAAATTTTTTTAATTAAGAAACCTCAGAGGGTTTTCAAAGACTGTTTTTAATACTCCTCCAAGTTAACAATCATATTACACATACATATGAATGAATAGCAGCCTGATCCTTCTTCTAAACCAGGCGGCTTTCACCTTTTCCTCACAAAAGAATGTTGAGATACCTTTACTTTTGTTCCCATCCCTCAGATAACTTCAGAGGTCCCAATGTCTGACCAAACCAACATATAGAACAGCGTTATTACCTACAGTGTACTGAATTCCCCTGTTCTACACACACACAGCCAAACTGAGCCTTCAGTTCACATCTATCTGTCAAGGATAGATAAAGGATAGACCGATTTCACAACAGAGCGAATCCCAAGGGCGAGAACTCCGCTCCCCCAGAGCTCTTCCGGACATAAGCGGCTCTCGGCAGAGGCTCCAGCACCATGGACAGCGCCCGCCCCGAGCTGCCGGGGAGTGGAAAAGCATCAAGAATGGGAGGGGGAAAAAAAAAAAAATTAGACCTGCTGCCCACCTCATACCATCCCGGATCTGACGTGGGTACCAGCAGTAAAGGGTGTAGGGTGGCACTCAGTGCTGCTCGGGACAAACCCCCCTGAGCTTCTGTGAAATCGTCTGTTCAGACGATGCAAAGATCATAGAGAGCTCAAAGAACCTTCACGTTTCTAACGAAATATTTCATCAGTGGTGAATGCTAGATCTTGACGGCAAATACAAAAATTGGACTAAAACCCTAAGTCTAGAACAGATGAAAATTCAAGTTCACAGAATCACAGATGCAGAAGTCAAGAAAGCCAGATCAAAGTCCTGTGGCATACATCATTTCTGCTGAAAACATGGAGCCGAGATAAACGCACAACATTCAGTGCTGTATTTCCTACCACGAGTGCCTGGGAAATTAATGGCAAACGATCCCCCTCTCCTGGTCAAGTCATGCCAAGGCAGCGAGAGATTCACATTTCAAAACAAGTTCTTCCAGCATTACAGCAGCCTAAGCGCAAAGTGTTGGGGTGACTAAACCATGCCATTGCTCTAGCTGCAAATGCTGCAATGAGCATCCAGGTCTATTCAGGACATCACTAGCAACGTTTACCCACAGTCATATTTTCACACGCAACTTTCTGAACAGCCCTGAACGAGTTTACCAAGGATGGCTAGATCTGTTTTAAGCAATGCACTTGTAAATTCCCCTAAGGTAACATCCTGCTTACAACTAGATGGAACACACTGACACAGATTACAAAGAGGAGTTGAAGGACTAACTTCATGAGAGAAAGGTCCTACTGTACAGATTCTGCCTCCATTCCACTGTCCTGCTACCAGCTAGGATGAGATAGATCAGGGTAAGACAGCATACAATGCTCTCTGTATCGCATGCACCATGAAACCCTTGTCAGCCTAACGATACAGACTACCAGGGAATTCCTACAGAAAGTACCTTACAAGATCCAGATCCAAAGCCCTTGAGGTAGAAGAAAAGAAGAAACTTTTTCCCTACATGAAAGATAAAAGCCCCAAAGAAGTTCTAAAGACCAAACTCAGCAACTGGAAATATGCTTCTGACCAGGGTATAACCCACTGCTGAAGGGCCCGGCTTAATGAGTTTCGGCTGGTTTTGGATTAGTAGTTTGCATTCTTCTGTAAGCACTTGCCAGGTGACCTTTTAGAAACATTTAATAACCTGTTAAAGGTATCTTTTCTGTATAATACAAATTTTAAAGTGGTCATTTTTGAGTTAGCTAAAGACATAAATTACTCAGAAATCACATGGGATGTAGCTTGTCCTTCTATGATTTAAAACCATAAGGTAGATCTCATTCTCAAAGCAATAGCCATTAGTCTTAACTTTCCTAAATGTAATACTGTAATATGATTTTTAACTTCCAGATCCCTGCTTATAGGACTGCCTAATGAAAAACCCTACTCATAAACACAAAAAGCACATGAGAACACAGCTATTGTACATACTTCCAATACCTGAGGATATTTCAAGGACTAGGGAATGTAATTTTCACTTTTACATTTACTTTACATTTTTGTATTAAGAGTCCTACTTATTTTTAATGGCTAGTGTTTCTGCAGCATTCAGACATTTATGAGACCAGTTCTGGCTGCAGGAAGTTTATTGGAATTAGCTTGAATGGTCTGTCAAGAAGCAGCTTGGCTTCCTGTCAACAGGACTTCCAGATCACTTCCACAGCGCTGTACCTGAAAAGCCCAAATGTGGCCCTCAGCAAATTTATTTTCTTACAACAACAGATTGAAGTTATTTGGGCAATTTTCTCACTGATCTGCATAAGTGTGTTAGTTCAGAACTGTGTTCACATTGAACTGAACTAGCTGGACCAATTCTGAATTTGTACTAAAGACAAAAACATTCTAGATGCGAAGCTAACTTGCAGAAGCAACTATGTCTAAAGCTAAACACAGGAAAGTATATTAGATGCACAGATTTTTCTTTTACTGTGAAATCTGTCCCACCAGGTGAAAGCTTGTCGATAACACCACACCTTCAGTTATGTGAAACAAAGCATTCCTCTGAATCAAGAGACGTGTCTGACGCACAGAAAGGCATACATTACCATGATTTGTTCCTGAAGTGCCTCCAATTTTCCTTAATTTCTGTGGAAAATGAGGGTGAAGAGCTTGTCTTCTCAAACAACTAACAAGAATGGGTCCCAACTCATAGTTAAAATAAAGACAGCACTCTGTCTAGATTAATCATAATCTTCACTTTAAAAGCAGGGCCTTTCTAAAAGGAATAATTTCAGAAAAACACTTTGCGACTTCTTGGGGGAGCCTTGGGAATAAAGACCTTACACAAGGGAGCTGTCTGAACCACTTTCCCAAACAACCTCTTGCTATTATGGGGATTTGAAAATGCATTGGAGAGATGATTACAAAAAAAAAAAAATCCTTGCAAAAGTTTACTATAGTTTGACATACCTGATATAATTTAAAGCCTTACTCTAACTCAGCTGAGTTCATGAAATGATCTCCCTTGACTATCACTATATATTTATCAATTTCACATTTCACCAAGACAGTAGCATCAAAATGAATGAATAAAGAGTATGGTAATTTATCCATTTCCTTAACCTTACCCAGTCAAAACTGGGATGTTCCTGCTTGGAGCCCTTCAAGTTTGCAATGTGTAGCATGAGATGCTCCCAAGAGATTATTCTTTGGAAATCAGGTATCTCTCTGACTGTAGTTAAACTGATAGTGAGCTGTGGTTGGAATAGACATATCTGCAAAAATCTAAGCAAAACTGAACCTCAGCTGCCAGACCAGTTCAAATTTGAGCTGGCCACATGAGTTTGTATGTACGCAGCAAAAGGGAAGATGATTTTTATTCATGTGGGTTATGGCTGTGTTCTATGTTGGAAAGGAATAAAGGCAGAAAATACAGACTTCATGTTTAAAAGGAAAACAACAAGAATTGCATATGTCTCAGTCTAGACAAAATACATACTGCATCCCAGGCTTTCCCTTACAGATGAATTTATCACCCATCACTTAACCTCCTGCAAAGAACAAAACAAGCTTGTATCCCCACAACCTACAGCACTGCATTATAGGCAGCATTTTAATTCCACTCTGACACGTTAGCACTCCTAGACCACCTGCAAGGAGAGTGCTGAACAGAGGCTATTTGCCATCCTGGTCACAGAGCTGCCAGACCAAAAACACCTTTCAAGACATACAAGTTCTTCTGATGACACTAACAATCACAGGGAATGAGATTCAAAGCAAGAGTTAACTAGCTTGTACGGAAAAAGCAGAAGCAGGATAACAAAGGCAAACACTAGTTAACATTTTGCACGTGACAGGCAATGTAAGAAACCTAAATTCAAAATCCCAGGTGTCCTATCACCTCAATGAATGAATGGCCCAATTAAAACATCATTATTTATGTCAAGTAGAACAGCTCCAAAAAAACAAGGAACAGGCTGGTCAGGCACTAATATATTCATTTGAGACTTCAGAAGCCTCTCCAAATCAAAAATTTCCAAGCAAAGCCTTTACTACTAGTCTTTCAATGGGCGCTCGACACTGTGCAATGGAGCCCACTGTGGAAGTACTGAGTCAGCCGACACATCCGCATGGCAGAGCATGCTGGTCAGGCACAAAAGCAGGAAAGGCACCTCGGCGTGTCACGACCCATCTTTTAGTTGGGTTAATTCATAGCCTTGTGCTGACATGCTTATCTTGCCTCTGTTCGTGCTGACTTGAAGGTCACCACATTGTCCACCACTGCACAATGCAGAGATATCCTGAGACATCATCTTTTCCATATTGAAGGAAACATTTGCAAACTTTTCAAAAATCCTAAATAGAACAATAAAATCTCCAGGATTCACCTCTCTACAACTGCAACCCACCAGCAAAGAGCATTTTCCAGTCCCTACCACTCCTTTGTCTTTTTTTTTTTTTCGAAGACAGAAGGATGTAAAGAAGTGCTTTCTTAATCAAAGAAAATCTATTTAATTGGCAATAAATCAAACTAATTTTCCCCCAGAGTCTGTTGTCAATGATGGTAATTGGCAAGTGATGTCCCTATCTTTTTCTCAACCCAGGAGCTTTCTCCCTCCTGTTCTTACTACTTTGGACCCCTGTCCCACTAAGGTAGGGGAATGAATGAGTGGCTGGGTGGGCATCTGGCCCTTAGCCAATGTGAGCCCACCATGGCCACACAGCTTTTTTAATCTTATGTTGACCTATGGCACTATTTTGGGATCATCCTTCTTTCCTTCCCCAGCTGTTTCAGAAAGGAGCATTCCTTTAGCATTTCATTAAAGCTTGATTTCGAGGATGGCGTACAATCACCAGGCTGTCATCGCCACCCGGGGTGTTAGCCAGCAGCAGTGGTGGCTCCCCTGGCTGCACACCACGCGGTGGCACTCCTGTCCCCTCTGTCACCAGCAGCCGCACTGCCAGCCTCTGCCGCCACCGTTGGGAGGATTTAAGGGAAAGCAGACGGATCACTTCATCTCCAGATTCCAAAATTTCAGTCTAGCTTGAACTGTATCAGCAGGCTTCGACACAGTTAATACAGTCACAAAGCTCAATGCTGTTCAGAAAAATAAAAAGTTGTCTGCCAGGCAACTGATTTTTACTGCTTGAAACAGAAAGTCATCTACTTTTTCTCCCAATTTTAAACTTCTCTTGGGAAAGATCTCCTCCAGATTGTCTGGTCCAGAGCAGCGAGGTAGCAATCCTGCTTGCCTGCAGCAATTGCTACAACTGCTGCAACTCCATCACTCTCCAGCCATCCCCCCTGCAGACTGGTACGCCCAGCACAGCCTCTCTGCTCACGCCCTCCCCACTTCAAAGCCAGCGGGAAGAGGAAAACTAAACAACAAACCTTTCTGATTTCCTCCTCGCCAAAAGCCTGCTGTAAAACTAAGGAGAGAACCTGACAATGGCACCAAAGGTATTTTAAACACGCAGCGCTCTGGAAATCCTGTGCCAATGCCCTGACCCCCTGGTAAGGGGATGGTGCTGGTGTCACCACCCGCTGCCTGGATCTCTCCCAGGCAGGCGCCTGCCCAGGGCTCTCCAAGTGCATTTCCCTTCTAAACGTTTTACACAACAACAAGCACAAATAGCGGCACACAGCTCAGTGTGCTGCCGGTCACAGCCATCCCTTAAATGAACCTAGTGCTAATTTTAGTGTGACAGATGCTCACAAACAGGAATAGGCCATATGAGCTTGACATACATGATTTTACACCACATTTAAGATTAACTACTTCGCTTTCACCGCCTAGGAAAGAGCAGAGTGCCTCCTGCTTTTTTGCACAGTGGTATACCTTTCTCATTTCTCCAAATTTGCTACCGTGTCATGGTTTAATACTGGCGCATTAAGGAGATTACATCATACAGCCTACGGTGTAACTCTGCACGTAACATTCAGAGGAGCATTGAACTCGGGAGTTTCCACTTGAGAGAGAACAGCACAGGGTATTTTTGCCTTCCATCAGCAGAAATGCATTTGGGATTTAGTGCTCTCTTTTAACACACAGGAAGGACAAAACTTCCACTTTGAAATGCAAAGTATATGCTTTTTAACCATCAGCACAGGTGCCTCAGAGAATAGTGTTTTCCACAACCTAATCATCTCCCAGAGTCAAAAAGAAAACAGTGCCCAGTGTGGACAGAGAGAAGAAACTGCAATAACCTTTTAAGAGACTCCTGCTGTCTTTTGCTTTGTATGATCTTAGATTAGCTGCTGCTGTGGAGTTGTGTATAAGGGGACTAATTCTGAATTAATCACACATCAAACAGCACATGTGTGCAGGAATACTCGCTTCAGCTGTCATTCCGTACAGAAGAGTACAAGAACTCTGTTTACTGTTATCTGCCCTTTACTTTCTTTTCCACTCTTCATGTATTGTTGCTGTTTCAACCTGTCCCTATGCTGGGAAAAGCAGGAATTTCTGCAACAGAAGCAAAAATATGTTTGGCAGTATTCTATGTATGGTCTCTCCTCCTACAAGATCTTAAACTGCCTAATATGTACTTAACCTAGCACCACAATAGAAATGCAACAAAAGTGAGCTGGATGGAGGAAGACACAGATGGGAGCCTAAGAGAAGAGTGAGGGGGCTGTGGGAGGAAATGGGATCAGATGGGAAAGGATGCAGAATCCTGTTCATGTCAAGGAGCACAAAGAGGCACACCCATAGACATTTTTTCTTGTGTGATCTCTGAATTATTAATGTCTCAAATTGGAAAATAACCCCAGAGCTGGGGAGCTGAACACTGGGTGCGAAAAATGAGAATGACGGGGCTCCTCTACAAGACTCCCAGGGTTGCTCTCTGCTGTTCCCTCTTGTGAGCCTTTCAGCAAGTGCAGAGCCAACTGCACAACAGAAAACCTGATGAACTGCAGATCCAAATCCTATGTACACCTTTTTATTGTGAAGGGTTTTGCTAGAATAGGTTGTTGTTAATAATTTATTCTGCTGTGTATTCCACCTATCTGGGTTAATTCAGGCACTAACAGAATGGGATGTTGGAAAGCCAAATTTTGTAAAGAAGGTGTTACAATGTTCAAACTGATGCTTTTAACATCTGTCCTCTAGCCCGATGTGCATGAAACACCATGTAGTGCAGAACAATACATTGTAAGATCATTTAGGTTGCAAAGACAAGCACTTAAAACCTAAAAAATTTCTGTTAAGACCATAATCTTTATTCACCCCCTTATGTGCATGTACTGTGAGATAGTCTGTAATTAATGATCACATACTATATATTCATGAGACCTCTGCCTCCTTCAGAGAGTGGGCCCCCGCAGCACACACTAAGAAATAGATCTTCGAGCACTTCTTTTCTCCTTGATGCTCAACGGGTGACAGAAGGACTTTTATTCTGCATGATAAACTTGATTTCTGAAGACTAAATTATTAATTTCCTCTTAGGCCTTTCTGTAAGCCTCTCTGTTACATATATCTGTACCAAGAACTAATGCATTTATTTTCAATAACAGCTTTGTGAAATGAAAGGCAATTAATTTTCAACTTACAAGGCTAAATGTATCCTCTCATTTTGGCTGCACCAACCAGAAACACTTTGGATCTTATTTTTCAGGGTATACATATTACATGTAGCATTTGTAATTAAAAAGTGACATTTCTATTGGCTTCATTTGCTCTAACGGACACTTGGTATTTCCACAGGTAGACCATAAATCAGAAGTCAAGCTGTCAAATAAAAGGAGGGAACATATAAATGCTGGCAGTCCTTGAAAACCCAAGTTTCTCTGTGTCTCTCAGTATTTCTGAATTCACAAGCAAATATCACCCACCAGCAAGCACTGTACATAATGCCAGTTTGTTGCCTGCCTTCCAAACCAGCTCCTAGACTGAAGGATCATTTATTGATATATCCTCATCCCTTTTGGCAGTCAGTCGCGTCTTACCTCTTCTTCAAGGCTAATCCTTGCCACCACACTATTTCCCCATACCTCTTCCTCTAGCCCCATTCCACCCAGACTGTCCCCGTCCTGTTCCCCTAATCAGACTTTTGATGGATCCACCTCCAGGCAGTGCTTTGTGTTTTGTAGAGAGCCCAGCAGCAAGCCTGCTTAGTTTCACACCCTTCCTGAATTCACACACCTTCCCTCTTCCTGGCAGCAGCACACGGCAGCACGCGGTGTAGCACAACACAAGATTTCCAGTCAGGGCACCTGGGGACCCATCAGAGGCTGCCACAGCTGCTGCAGCGGGCAAACGTGTCAACAAAAGGCAGGAGCATGTGAGCCAAGGACACGCTTCACTTGCTGCGGTCGATACCAGCGGATGGGTTCAGCAGAGATCAGTGACGGGCCTCAGTGCCGGTGGCTGTGTCCATTCCCTGCCTCTGATTACCCGGCAGCATTAATGCCAGTTAGCACAGATCGTTACTGCTGCCAGCCCCAGCCTCCATAGCCACAGAGCACCCGGCTCCCCTCCAGAGCCTGTAACTCTGCATGCGGAAACGCAGGAGTTGGGCAAAATGCATCCTCACGCACACTGCCGGATTGGAAGAGGATGAGTTGAATGCATTTTACAGGTTTTCTAAACTGAATTTCTGAAAGGAACTGTATAACAAGTGCTTTGCTAAACAAATATGCAGCACTCCTACAAGTTTTGCAAATCTGCCTCTCACAGCAAACACTGGCAGAGCAAGAAGCATCAACACCACGTGGAGGGGCTGTGGTCCAGAAACTGAAGAGAGAACAGACGCAGGGTATTTCTGGCTCAGCTGATGATTTTCTTCAGGCAAAACATATTGAAATTCTGTAAAAACGCATGGAACAATACATGGAACCCAAGCCATTCTATGATTCTATGATATTCTGTAGCAGCTAGCATAGAATACTGAGCTATCAATCACACAGGTGGAAAAGAGACTGCGGGATGCTTAAAATATATTTCCATATCTGGGGACATTTCCTATGAGGTCTACGGCTCTTCCCTCAATAGTCAAAAACTCTAGAAACTCCTACACAAACCACTTATTCTGGTAGAAAGGGAGAGCCCTTGTATTCAGATACATTTAAATCTTGCCTGAACTTTTACTCTGAATTGTGCTCAAATCATTTAATACATTTAGCAAAAACTAACTACAACAACTCCCAATAATGAGAGTGTTGTATAAAGAACAAATGCTAACAATTTGTTGCAGTAAGCAATCTGCTGTGTTGGTTCAGGGTTTTTTTTATGGAGGTTTTGCTCAGTTTATCCCTGCTGCAAGGGTAAATGTCTCTCTACAAAAGCTGGCAGTGGGAAGCTAGATGGGAAGATCTGGGACACATTTGGTGCACAAACTGCAGTGTGGCAAAAGTGGAATAACTCCAGGGTTACCACTGTTCTCAGTACTAGAAGAGCATTTTTCCAGTGTTAAAGGGTTTCTTTCCAGTAAACTTTTACCATTATCACACATCAGCAAGCTATCAATGGTCTCTTAACAGATCCGTATTTTGCAAGTACATAAACGAGCAGACGGAAAACTCTTCTGTAAATGTACAGAAGAGGAACTTCATTGAGAACTTCAGCCAAAGTCCCCAACTCTGCAGAGCAGGGTCTCTGTACTTCTCAGAAATCCCCACAGAACATGACACTGGCTGCCAGTCACCACAAGCACGGCTGAATGGGGGCTGTGTGCTTGGGAGGTCTCGCAGACTGTGACCAGAGTGGCTGAAAACAAAAGAAGTTTTCAGTGGGTATGAAATAACTGCAACACTAAAAGTGCTCGATTTACACTTGACGATGATCCATTTTACTGGGGTCACTTTTCTTAACGCAATAGTCACAGATTTCCAAGCACCAAGACTTCATGAGAGGCAGGTCATAGCAAATTAATATTTTTAACCCAAGAGGTTTCACTGTCTGTTTTCAATCCATGTGGCCAACCAAGTACAAGAGAAACCAATAAATGTGCCAAGACATCCCAAGATGTAAGATGCAAAATACAGCTATTTTTTGTATTTTTCATACAATTAAGGTCTTTACATATGTATAACACTCCAAATACTTGACTATAGTTATTAATATGGATCTCTATTTTAGCATAATTTTAAAGGAAAGCTTTTTGCATTTGGCCTCTGGTTTGTATTTCTGCAGGTTAATGCATTAACAGCAGCCTACAAAGGCATCTCCTCCCTTTGCCAACTGAAGATTTTTCCATGCATTACATTCCCAAGTACACTCTATGGTTTGGTTTTGAATAACTCAAGCAAGAACACAGAAAGCAGCAGCAGTGCAGAGCCACAAAAATTAAAACAAGCTTAAACAACTGCAAGGAAGGGGGCATGTTAGATCAATAGAGTGTGATTAACTGTTTGGTCCCCAGCCAGACACCTCTTACTCTTGCAAAAGAGCCATAAAACTCTGGATTACAAAAAGTGACCAGAATTGGTTTGTTCATCTCTTCACCACTCATATGAACAGTGTCCTGGAGCAGCACCCATTACCACGGGGGAAAGTGTCACCTACTGACAGACAGCTTCTTGAAGCCCTTCAGCGTGCTGCCCATGTGCTTCTCTGAAAAATCCCGTTTACATCACAACGCTGCACTAGATCACGTCCCAAAACGGCAGAAATACAGAACACCACTGTGCATTTTTGCAAACCTCTAATGAACCACACTTTGCTGTGCCAGGTTTCATATGAAGGCTAAATGTACATTAAAAGATTTCATTTTCTTCCAGAAACCAACAGCTTTAAATTACAGTGTAAAACACAAGATGTGACAACCGACTTCACTTCAATGCCTGAACCACTCCTCTGGGAAGAAGGCACATAGGATATGAACTAGCAACAGTCAGTGGATAACCTGCCATACTTGTATGTACAGTTCAAATTTCTTATATCACACATAAAATAAAACCCCGTAACCCGCTGAACAGGCACTGATTGATCCACATAGGAGTGCATATGTCAAGAGGTGAGCCCACTGTAGGATCAAAGTTATGACTACTAAACCGTTTCCCCTTCTTTCTTTTTCCCACTAAAAGAATATTAAGAAAGAATTAAGTTTGTGGGATTTTTTAAATTAGCAGGTAAATTATTCAAAGGTGAAGATGCATCTTCAGGTAGCTACAAAGTAGGAACACCTTTTTACACATCAGAGTCTGAGCTACTCTAACTGGCACTACATAGTTTTGTCCTAGTTTAAAACTACACTGCGCCAGGCATTCAGGAAAAGCCAGCCCGCAGTTATCACCTGATGAGGATCTGTTGAGGAAGTCAAAGGAATTGTGCTGATTAGAGCTTGATGAGGACCTGTACTTTAAAGTGCTCCAGCAGTAGAAGGAATCCAGTAATTAGGACAGCATCTTTCTATGCAATTTCTTTCCTCTGTCAGACACATTTGGTCATTTACGAAACACGCGGAGATATACTCTCTGAGTAATTTTCTTCCATCACTGGTGGTAACATCACTGACTAAAATTTGTCCAAGCTGTTCTAGGAGGCTGAATAGTTTTCTTTGAAAGACCAGGCTAATTACTATAATCCCCTGCAATGGTACTGATGTGGCAAAATCTCAAGAGACTGGAACTGGTGACAGAGTGACAATAGGCTTAGGGACAAAGTCTCTTTATATTGATAAACTGGGTGCGCTCAGTACCAGCAGCTGTAACTGATGTTTATTCCCTTTGTCTATGTTTTTTCTTATATTCAGATAGTACGAATACCAGTAGCAATACAATAAATTGCTAACCAAGATGTTCAAAACATAGGTACAAAATATCTTGAAGGTAGATTTTGCTTTCAAAAAAAACAAAAATTGGCAATCTGGTCATCTGACCTGAGTGCATCACCAATTGGTACCACTGTCCTAGAACTAAGAAAAGAAACTCCCCAAAGCATCATTGAGCCTGAATTCAGAAATTACATTCTTCAGCTCTCAGGTTCCTATGTACGATGCCTTCCTACAGTATTAGCACAATCTTCCCTTGCAGAAAGTAAGCCCTGATATTTTTATATTACCTCCCCAAGACCCAGTTCTAAATTTATACCCAGACACAGGAAAGACACCAGTTGCATTTAACAACCTGCAGCCTTTCGAAAGAAAACAATGCTTACTTTACATTCAGGTGTCTACACACCAGCACAGTCCCAGGGAAAGGTGACCCACGGAACTAGAGAGGAGCATTCACAGCCATGGGCAGCAGGATGCAACTCACCGTTCAGGGAAATGCTGCAGAGAGACCTCCTTGAGGCAAGACAGTCGAGTTCATTAGCTGTAACCATTACCATCTCAATTTTTAAGTGACCTCACTACTGGAACACAAAGAATAGACCCAAGCACCAAGTTCCGATAACAGCAGAGAAGGATGAGTTCCTGACCCGTCAGCCAACATTTTGATACACAGAAAAATACTAAAAAAAGCTACTAAACAGTCAAATTGTAAGGATATTGACCTACCTATGAAGCATTTTTGCCCTTTGAAATCTCAAGTACATGGGGACAGTCACACTTCTGCAAGACCTGCTATATCCTATTGTCCACTTGGCCTCCCAGGCAGCTGTAAAGCTGGTTTAATGACACCTGCATGGCTCAGCAGAACTGGAACTCGCAAACGGCTTCCTGCTGACTGGATCTCAGTAAAAATTGGATGACATTCACAGAATTACGCAGAGGACTTCAACAACAATGAAGCAGCCCTGACATAAAGGTAAAAATTATCATATAGGATACCAACATGAGTTTGTTAATAACTAACCATGTCAAAAATTTTTTGAAATTTTAATCATTTTTATTTTAATAAGACCTTTCAAATGGACCTTCATATGCAAACTGGGGTGGAATAGATGGAGACAAAATTACAAAAATAGGGCTGTTTGCTACTAGAGAAAATAAGTCTTTGCTACACATCTCTGACCTGTGAATGCTGCAGATGAGACACTGGAGTGAACAAAACTGTCCTCTGCCTTTTACATGACTCTTGTGTATGGAAATTCTGAACCTTCAGAGAGTAAGCTGAAGCTTTTTTTGGCATAAGAATATAGGGCTATACTATTCCTTCAAATTATTTGAAAGGTAATAACCCTGTATTAGCTACAGAACATCCTGTTGATCTAGTAACACAAAGTAATACCAGTTAAACACAGAAGAGGAAAAATAACTGTGCTTCATTAGTGGATTAACCTGCTCAGTAAAGCTACGCAATTTAGAGCAAACCTGCTAGCTTAAAAACATTTCAAAAGGAAAGTTTTGCAAAAACTAGTTCTTGTTCCCAGGAATTACTGCCCAAACTTCATTTCAGAAAAGACTAAACAAAAAAAAAAAAGGGATTAGATTAATAAATCCACCAGAGATGCAATGGTTGCACACCTTGAGGAGTTCTACATGGAGACCAACAACAGAGGATTTTTCTGAGCAAAACCAACAACCTTCAAACTCTGTCACTGTCGAAGGAAGATATTTCAAAGTGGCTGTAACTCCTGAGCAGCAGCAGCAATGGAAGATAACACTCAGAAAGTGGATATTGTACCAGGCACTTACTTGGAATATGACTTTGTAATACTGGACAGGGATTCCCTGTGTAATTTGTGAGCACAAATTTGAGGCTGAACAGGGCCAGTGTCAGAAACATAGACGAAAGTCTCCGCAAATACTACAAGTTTGCTAAAATTTCAGCAGCTTTGAAGGTAAAACATAGGCGGGGAGCTCCATCAGTTGTCTACCTTAGCCATTTCTCCATTGCTGGTTTAAGCTTCAAAAACCAGAATCAGACAAAATCAGACAAAAAAGTTTCTTTAAAACAACCACACATCAATCAATATTTCTACTGATCTTGGTGGAGCTTTTCTGGTTTTCTGCCAGTACAGATGACACAGAAATATGGCTCTACACTGACACTCTTCCCCACAATATAGATTTCATATATTCTGCTGCTCTAATTGGTAGTGTTTATGCAGTCAACTATTAATTTTATATGTTGATATTTCCAACACAAATACAGAACATACATATCTTCTTACCCCATTTGTCTCTTCAAAGGCATTGACTAGTTTTACATAAAAAGACTTCCTCTGAAAATAATCAGAGGAAAATAAATTCTAAGCCTGCTGCAGATATGCTAATGCCAGTGTACATCTTAGTGATGAAGATTTGCCTTTGATTTGGACACTTGTTTCAAGAAAATTAACATACAACACAGGAATTATCATAGATAAGACATAGGATGAAATTAATTTTAACATTTCTGTCTTTTGTTTTTTCTCCTTTATTTCCCATCAGAACATCAAAAGTTCTGTGGTACATGGATTGCAAAATGGGGGCTGGTGTCTTTCATACAGCAGCTATCATTTTCTGTCTGGTGGATTTTGGTACCATCTAAAGGGGCTGCAGTCCCACAGCACAAAAACTGGTGATCACTTTGTTAACATACTCAGGTTCCTTTGTTGACACACAGAGGGTGTAACAAAGTCAGCTGCAGAGGTTCATTAGTTTGCAATGAGCTACTGTTTTAGAAAGCCTAATGACATAGTGGTTCTTCCTGTTCCAAAAAAATTAGGTTTAAACTATTCTTGAGACAAATTATACAAATCCATTTGTTTCTTGCCAAGTACAGAATTCTGTTCACGTTATTAAAATATCTTATGATTTATCTCAGTAAGCCATGCAGCTGATAATGTTCATGCAAAAACCACAGCAGAGAGAGATGCTTCTTTCAAAGCTGAAACACCTCCGCCAGCCCCCCTCAGGCAGTGGGTAGCACCCCAGGATCCAGCATCGCCCACGGATCCAGCACTGCCCACGAAGCAGCTCACAGAGATGCAGGAAAGAAACAGCCGCTGCAGAATCTGTAGGAGAGGGTTGAAAGGCTCGATGGCCCAGTGTGGGCAAGAGCACAGTTTATTTGATGTTTTGCCAATGTTCCTGTTAAGGAATACAAACAAAACAACAAAGAACAAGTCCTCCCGCACACGCCTCTGCCTGGGCACGGCAGAGCTCCTCCTCGCCGGGGCATGCACTGGCTGCCTTCACTGAAGGAGAGCATCTTCAGCTCCAACCAAGTCAAATAAAGCCTGTGCAAATACTAGTTAGAGGCCAGTAACTAAATTCATTTGCAAGCATCCCTCCACTTCTCGTATGAAAATGACAATCAAAATCGGCATGTTCACACCTCACTATGAAAGCCATTATCAAAGATAAGAGTTTATCTCCAAGACACATTTCAAAAACACCATTGTTCATGCTAGAGTGGCATAGCAAAATCACATAAATATCATTTTACAAAGGGAATGAAACGATTGCAGCCTGGGATTTAAGAAAGGTCTCTGTGACATGGGTGTGATTAGCAGGTTACCCTTACTTAATATTCTCAGCATCTTCAACAGTACATTTCTGAGGTGACTTGCACACATAAATGCATACCCATTTAGTTTTTGTATTCACTCCAATTTTTCCTTCTGCATACAAAAATCCAAAATAAAGCACTCAATAGAAAGACTGAGTGCCTGGGTGATTAAAAAAATAATTTAAAAGACAGACTTTCCACAACTACAGTGATTGGAACTAAACATTTTAGGCCTGTGAAGACTGGGGTTTGCAAATTTGTGACAGAAATACAAGTACTCCGTTAAAATACTTCTGAACAGGCTTTTTGCAAAGAGAAGCAGGACTGTTAAGGGGTGGTTGTGCCTAGAAAACGACCAGTGCAATAGGAATGTACTTCAAAAGCTACTAGTGTATCTTGACACTAAAAAAAAACCCTGGAGGGAAAAAGTACAGGCAACTTTGACCCTCAGAGTGAAAAAAAAATCTCTTACTGAAGGATTTCTGATAGACTGAATAAAATAAAAACAAAACAAAACACACTGGCAAGTATATCCTGTTAAGCAAAAATATTGGCGAAGGTAGGAAAGGAAGAAGACCTCAATTGTATTGAGTTATGGAATGGATTAAGGCTTTTATCTCAAGTGGTTGACCTATAAAGATATTTCCTTTGATGCTATCCAGACTCAACAGACATGAATGAATTAGGTCTCCTGATAAACCTGAGGAAAAAAAAAAGCAAGCACTCTATTGCCTATGGTGGCTACTCACAGCCATGACAAAAAGAGCCACAGGTCCTCCTAGGCAGAGAGATCTGCTCTAATCTATTTATTCCCAGAAGATTTCTGACTTCACGCTCACAGGGTGTCTGGTCCTCAGGTCCAGCTTCCTGCTATTGCAAACAACATGTCATCAACTCCTAGCCATACCTTTATTTAACTTCATAGTGAAACAGTGAACTTATTTACCCCTACTCTCCTAGCAGAGTTTCCTCCAAAAGCTCATCACTCAAATGGTTTCAGTGGACCTCCAAGCCTAAGTTTAATCACAGCAAATATAATATGTCCATTTACTATCTGGGTCAACATTTTCATCTCTTATGAAACAGGCTCCTTTTCCCAAGTCTCTTCAATGGCCTTTTCTGCCCTGTTCCAATTTGAGGTCATCTCTGTAAAGTCTGGGTCATCAAATTTTGCATATTATTACAGATGAAATGTCAGCAGTGTTCTGTACAACAGCATTGACGTTCACCTTCTCTACTGAAAAGACTATACTTGATGTTATCATAGAATTACCTTTCTACGGCTCTACTAAATTTGTTGCTCATTTTTATCCTGCAATCAACTATTACATTAAGGTCCTTCTTGCCTTTGACTTCCAAAACATTAAGATCCAAGACTGTAGCAGAAGATTTTATTAGGCTATAACTGCACGATCTGATATTTCCTACTAGTACCTTTCATCCCTTTTCTACAACATCTAGAGTACTATTCCCTCTTCCTGTGTTCCACCCTTCTCAGCCCTGCAGATTTCATCAGCAAGTTACTGTTTCTATTATAAAAATGAAATTATTTCCAAAATCAAACTCTGAGGAGGTCATCAGTCTTCTCGTTCAGCCTTGTCTGTCAGATTCCCTTCAAATGCAACTCACCAGGAGCTCTGCTTCAGACAAGTCCTTATTGCCAAGATGACAAGTGACTCCTACCCAGACTCAGCAAAAATGTTAAGACTGAACGTGAGAGCCCCAATGTTTTAGTGTTTTACCTGTATGAACAGTCAAAGGGATTACTGACAGAGCTGGTTGGGAATTTCTGCATCAAAGAAGTCTCATTTGTATTGATTTCTATGCAAATAATGGCAATCTTGCTCATTTCCTATCTCCTATGGTTCAGCCCAGATGCCTACTGTTCCTATCTTCAGGCTACTGTCTTTTGGCTGCCTGGAGTCCCGGGAATTTTGATTTCCCAACCCAGAGGTCAGCTCAGACATGGTTCCTGCTCCCTTTCAGTCACTGCCAAAAGGAAACAAGAGCTCTGAGGTCCCAGATTCAAAGTCTTCTGAAAATTTCCTGCAGAGAACATGGATTTTAAATTTCTTCTTTATATTCTAAATCAAAATGAGATTTTTTTCGAATACATAATGCAACAGAACATAAATTCTGATAGTTAGCCAGAAGAATACAGCTGTAAATTTCACTCACAGACTATCCCTGTGACACCACAGCACTGAATGAGAGGTGGTGTCACCTGTGACAGCCTGCAACTTTTTTCTGTCCCGTTTGCACTAAGTGTTTAGGATAATAGAAGACATTTCTTCAAAATGTTTGTAGCTGGAGGCACTGCCCTAGCAGCTGTGAGAGCTCTGCAATTTATCCTGCATAAAAGGTTAACTCTGAAGCCTTGAAAAGGTGAGGGAAACCGCACATACATTTTTAATCTCATATTTGCTCGTGTCCCTGAAACCCAAGAACTCTTTAATTCCCTGCTGGAAGCTCACTGCTTTCTCTGAACAGTTGATATATATGCCAACAGGGAGATGAGCAATTAAGCATTAAGCCTTTTTACCAAAATATGTTTGAAAACGAATACACAACTTAGTATTCTCACTGGGAAAGCAAGGGCTCTGCTTCATATTAGATCAATGCCTGATTTTAGAGACCAAGCGAAACTTTAAGTAACAAAAGCCATTGTGCTGTTCTGTGTCCTTGGCACTTCCCCCTTGTTAATATAACTATTGCAAAATGGAAAGCACCTGCATCTTGCTTGAAGAGGAAATCTGTAATGTTACGGTGTTGCCAGAGACACACCCATTACACAAATGGAACGACTTAATACTGCTAATGGTTTTACTGGTGTTTCTGTATGTATCAAGACCACGAAAAACAATTAAGCACAGTGTCTATATGTTATGTCTTTGTTTCGTTTACTCAGAATTACTGCCGAATTCCTCACAACTAGCATGCTTTACATGAATGACATAAAATTTCATGATCTGTTTAAAAATGCATACATCAACGCATGCATCAAATATGCAGAAATTAGCAGAGCTCTAACATTTATAAAGATCATCCTATAAAAGACTCAGGCAGAGGTGGGGGAAGGGAACCTCTTCCACTAGATCCTGTGAAGGTGAGCAGGGAAGCTGCCGCAGGGTGGTGAAGCTGCCGCTCATTAATCTTCTCCGTGCAGCTGCCGATGCCAGACCGCTCCCACCTGCTGCCATGCTGCTCTCTGGAAGCCCAGCACCTGCATGGGGGGAACCACACCACTGGCACAAGGACAAAAGCCTGAATCAACTCCAACCCTCAACTCTGGAGCCTAGTCAAATGAGACAGAGATTTTAGGCATATTCTTTAAAAATGCCGAGAGAAGAGATGAAGGAAGGGGATGCTAAATCTTATTTTCGAAGTGATGCCTGAAAGAACAGAGAGTTGCTCACAAAACCCCCACATTTTTTAGAAACAAAATCCAATTATCTTCCAAGGCATGTTCTTTTTTGGATTTCAAGTTATTTTCCCAAAAGCCTTTTCTGAATTTTTTTCTTCTCTAGGTCTCCATTTTATTTCACTGAAATTACATTATGTGCCAGCAATCCGACTGTGAAACCTCTGCAGTTAGTAACTTCCCAGAGGCTACAGAAACATTTCTTCATTTAGAATAGCTGAAGAAATATTTATTTATTCGAGCAGACAGATAACATTGAAGGCATTTAACAACCTAAGAAAAAAAAATTCACTGAGCAGTACATGGAGTGACATGTTGCATGGCTGGAGTCGACAAAGGTCTCCAGCAATCATTTGAACCTCGTTTGTGGCCAGACCTGAAGATTAATGTCAACTGTAACAGATGCTGAATGAGGTCAATGTATAGAAAGTACATTCCTTTCACCTCTGTTCCGAAATGTTTTGTGAGACAAAATATAATTAAAATGCAATATTAAAATTCTGTTGAGCAATACTTATGAATAACAGAATAAATATTTATAGTTGTATTTATGAGACCAAAAATGAAACAATACTTTTAAGAAGAAATTTGAAAGAGGGAAGGGATCATGCTTTGACATTTTCTGCTGTGGTCTTGAGAGTTTTTGAAACACACGGAAAGGTATACTCTTTCTGCTGCTCTGAAAGACAGTTGACGGGGTTTAGGCATACAAGTAAAATTTGTAGATGGCAGCATCCTCTCCAGAATAAGAATTTACTAATTTGTAAGGAACGTTATTGGTACATTAATTCATTTGCCTAAGAGAGCTTTTCATTCCTTACAATCACACCGGATACCACTCTCCCTCAGGTTTTCCTCATCTGGAATGTAGTTCTTCTATACCAGAACCTCACTCTGCAAATGCCCCCGGGGCAGCTCTAAGGCTTGCCCTCTCCACACTCATTTAATGCTAACAGCTGCCCTCACCCAGCATTTGGTTCTCCCCACTACTCTCAACCACAGCCTACAGGAGATTGAAATTGTGGACATGGATCGCAGGAAAACACATCAGAGCTACAATTAAAAACATTAAGTCCCATTCTCCGGACATACAGGGCACAGAGAGCAAAGAGGCAAGGCAGAAGTTTAAAAAGGGGAGGTGGAATGGACAATAAAGGCCCCTGAAGGTGGTCTCTAGCGTGGAAGAGAGGCAGGAGAACTCACGGGACTGGTGGATGTACAACTACCAGGCTGGAACTCAGGCAGTGTTTTAAGCACCAGTTCCCTTGCTCTGACACTTGCTGCTGAGGCTGCCCTGGGCACAGCACTGCAAAGCAACTGACTGTGACATGAGACAGTAATTCCAGTTTTATTCTATAAAGCACATTATTTGCAATAATGAAAAACGCTATTTGAGAAAATGATTGTGTGTTAATATCACCGTTATTAGAATGGCAGCCCAATCTCTGTTGAACCATGCATTACAGTAATGTAAATCACACTCTCATTTCATTTGTATTCCTACAAATCACATTTTAGGCATTAAAAAAAAAACACCAAATAATTATATGCTTTTCATACTGTTCCAATAAAGGTTTGTAGAAGTACATAATAATGAAAATGATCCAGAATTTTCTCCCCGATTCTCTACTCAAGCACTGAAACTGTCACACAAGAAACAGCTTCACCTCCTCTCCCCTCCCAGTTGATCATCTCCATTCCCTTCCCATCCTACAGGAAGGAAGATGGGAGCTCAAACTCAGATCAGGCTCTTACTCTGGGCCCCAGGAAGGACAAGCCATGCCTGATTCAATTGGTGGCAGCACCAGCTTACGCTGCTTGCTGAACTGTGGCCTCAGTCTTGGAACAGAGAAACACAAACCCATAACCCCATCAGTTTCAGACTTATTTCTAAACAATACTACAAGTGCCACAGCTGTGTTACAGGCTTTGGAGACTGGATACCATCCCAGTCTGAAGTGTTTGGTTTTCCTCTGTATTAACTAGGGCTTCTCTTTCTGGAGATCAACTAAATCCATTTTCTCAGAAAGTTTCAGCAAAAGGTTAACCATTTGTTCCCTCCTTCAGGAAAAAAAAAAAAAAAAAATATTTCAACCATCCCAAGAGGACAGATGGAAGAACACAAAGGTCCCAGTCAAAAGGCCATTTACGTGAATGATCCATTAACTCTTCTCCAGCATCAACACCCAACGCATAAAGCTTCCCTGACTCTAACTCATACTCAACTGTTTCATAACCATAACTTTGTCAGTTCAATTACACCAATTAAAAAGGTGGCTTTCATTAATTGTATTTACTGCTTCCGTTCAGTGACTGGTTTTTTTTTTATTAAATATAACTGGTTTCCATTTGGATGAAGCTAAATTTTTGCAGAAGATATTTCCATCAGGACTTCTTTGTTCATCCACTAAAAAAATGGGATACCATTCATGTAACTGCTGTATAAATAGGAGCCAGACTGCATTATTTCTGTTCAGAGGAAGCAACTGGTTTATAACAATAATTTCTAGGAAAGGCATGTTGTACATCACTATCCTAATTGCTGTCAACTATATTTCAAATGGGTCACACTCCTAAGCTTACACTGCAAGGGAACAATCTTGCATCCTAAAGTATACATTAGTGCATAATGAGCTTGTGGCAGCTGTTTTACAACTGAAAGCCATCGCCTGCTGCTTCTGTTGCTGCTGTTGTTGTGAAAAAAAGCAGTAATGCTGAGGTGTGTACAAATACACAGCATCAAATATAATTAACCACAAGTCCCCACACATTTATACCTCCAAAGACAGTCAGGGATTGCAAGCTCTGCAAGTGCCAGGGCTTCTGTGGAAAACACCTTCTGCACCATTAGAAACAGTTAATTAAAAATAAATGCAGCAACAAGTTAATTAAAAATAAATGCAACAACAAAAGCTGTGCTTGTTCTTCAGACGGGGAGCACAGGGTGCAGGGGGAGGACACTTACACCTTTCCTTCCCATCTCTGAAGTGCCCCAAAGGCAACACGTAACTCAGCACTACACTTCATCCATTTAACTTGCATTTCACACGTAATACTGCAAAACCAGCAGTCCCAATGGCTGAACGGGAGGCCGTGATCTCTAACCGGAGCAGCAAGTCTCCGGCAGGGCAGTGACCTTTAGACAAGGCACAGAACACATTTCCCCTCTTTCTCGTTCACTTGTTTTCACAAATGCTGTAGTCATCACTCTTGTCTTCAGTAGGAGTAAAACAGTTAAAGTGCAAATGGAAATGCCAGCTCATAAAGCCTCTTTCTTCAGCGTTTCAAAGCTAATGAGCATGAATCATAGATGGATTGGAAAATCTGTGCCCATTCCAGCGCTTCTGTTTTCTGATCTCCGCCACGCTCTGCTCTGTTCTATAGGTACACAGCAACAAGGGAGCAGATCCTCAGCTGATGAAAGCTGGCAGGGGGCCCGCTGGCTGTCACAAACCAATCTGACATCCAGCAGAGACTATGGCCCGCTGTGCTCAGTTGCCATGCACCAGGAAAAAAACCCCACAAACAGGCTGAGATACTGCATAACAACACACATACACAACCCATACCCTGACTTTGACGCCTATCCATTCATATTTTGATTGGATCATAACTTATCTACCAGGACAGTCTGAATAGGTTTCTAATCATTTGCATGATGAATAACTGCCACTATTTCTTGACATTTACACATTGATATCTGCTCTCTGATATTGAAAGCTGACAAAGGTATTAGATATTTAAAACATTTTAAAAAGAGTCTTTTGCCCACATGAAAGCTGCCCAATTTTTAATACAGTAAGAGACAAACAAGGTTCAGAATTATATCTTCTATAGCAGGGTATAAATTGTCTATAAACTTTAGCACTTCACACTTTCATTTATGTGTTTCAAAACTATCACCAACGTTCTTCACTGCCTCAACTATGTTGATACATATTTCAAACACTACCTTATAATGAAAATATAAGGCAGTGGAACAATCAGCAGATTTAATTGATTGTGAAGTTACATTGTTGCAGGAATCTCTGCATTCCAGGTGCCGCTTTAAATCCATACACTCTGTTCACTCAGATTCAGTATGACAGCATATTATAAACGCATGCCACCCAAGACTAGATGAAACAAATAAAAGCAACCAATCACTGCTGAAATACTTAGCCTGTGGCAGAAGCCTAAAGTAATTTCAAATTGCAATTACTGCTGTTTACTCTTCCATTTCCTTAGGAGCCGATCCTATTCTCCCGGGAGCACATCGTTCATGGACTAAATTTCTGTGTGTGTGTGTGAGCTAAACTGAGAGGAAATATAAGTAGGTTACAAATTGTTTACCTGCACGTAACCCAACTGTAGGCTAGCTGGAAGCAGCCACAGAAAAGATGAGATAATATGGGTAGGCATCTACCTTTACTCCCTCAATGGCTGTGTGCTCAAGGAGCATTCTTATTTCGGGAAGGTTTGCGGAAGCCTAATCCATGCCCACACATTTGACTTGCAATGGCAGTAAGGATAACTGATTTTTTCTTTAAAAGGAAAAGATGTAACACTATACTTCCATCCTCCAAAATCACGCTTACAAGAGAGAAGGATTAATTTGAAAATTAATTACATTTATTTTCAACTATGAACTGTTTACAAAAAAAGTAACCAGAAGCAGGTCACTACCTCTCTCATGCCGTTTTAGAAACTACTCTGAGCAAGCCTTAAACACTGGCCCATCTCCATCTAATTTTATTTTTTTCCCCCCTCCTCTATTCGGTGCTGGAGGACAATTAAATCAAGTGGAAATAAGTGAGAAAATACAACCCATCTAGGACTAGATAACACTGAATGAATAACAAATTTCTACTGAAAATGAAGTACAGAAATACTGAATTATTCCTATACAGTGTAGGTATAACAACAGTAAGTTAAAACTTTCAGCTCAGCAATTTCTGTCACCAAGACAAAAGCATCCCACTTAATCAGCTAGGCAAGATTTTGAAACAATTAATTCCTGCAAATAAATGAGGATGTAAGAGCCCCTAGCCATCTTATTATTTTCTTGGCCTCCCTCTGTTCCCTGCATTTCAGAGCTCCAGGGTTCCCACTGTTTAGCCTAGATATCTACGTGCTGCATATGTCAGTCTCAATTTGTAGAGTAGAAAACTTTCCTAGCCAGAAACGCCATCTAAAGCATCAACGTCGCATGTCCAATGGAGGCAGGGACACAGCTGCACAAAATACAGCATCTCTGAGAGGGACAGGCAGGTAAGAGAGGCAGAGAACATGAGAGGCTACTGTTCCATCCCCAGACTGCTGCTCGAGGCAGCTGAATAGTCAAGCCCTGTGTACACATCTTGCTGAATGGAGACTGCCTGAAGAGATAAACAGTCCAGAATTGTCTGAATAGGTAAGATTTTAAAAAGCAAAACAAAACAAATCTGCAGAAGACCAAACAGAACACTCACTATGGATATATTTGTAACTATCAGACCTTCTTGCTGACTTATCTTGCTGCTAAAATCCTTCTCCCAGCTGCTCTTCCATCATACACACCCTGCAGGGTAACCATCAGGAGGGGAGGCAGAGTGTTCGTGACTGCCTCCAGCATGGACCCCAATGTCCCCAGAGAGCCAGGACAGGTAGCGATAGGCTCCCATCTGAAAGCCTAGCTCAGCGTGTGCCACTCCTGGCCTGCAGGAACACGTGACAAGGCTGCGAGATGTGTGAACACAGTACAATATGCGCGACACTTGACAGCCCCAGGCATCCTGCAGGGAGAAAGGGAAGCTGGCTGGGGAAAAAGGGACTTGCTTTTCTGACTCAGTTGATGTTTGCCAAACATTTGTGAAAATGAGCCAGAGCTGTGAATGATAAATTGGGAGCCCAGAATACATGGCAGGCGGATGCAGGCTCAGCATGTCATGTGGTCCTGTATAAAATTCACCACTCTTATCTAGATGATTTCCTCCTTGTTATCTTCTCAGTACTTAATCTGTGAAATGTAGCAAGTGCACAAATCTGCTAATACACTAAAATAACTCCATCCTTTTGCAGATTCCTATTACTCTATTTAAAAAACAAAACACCATTTTTTAAAGCAATATATATAAATGTTAAAGCCCACAATGGATAAATGTAACCTTATAAGTAGTTGTGTCAATTCAAAGACTTGTTCATTGGTTATTCCATCAGTACAACAGAGCACAACAATGCTTGCAGTGACCCTGTTACACAGAACATAAAGACCTAAAACAGCCAGGCTCAGACGTGTGGCCGGTATCCTGTGCTCTCTCTGTCTTACACACTTCACGATGACAGAAAAACAACCACAACAACACCACAAAATGCTGTAAGTCCAGATGTTCAGCTGTATCGCCCATCATTATTTTCCCTGTCTCATTGCTGTAAGTAAATGGAAATTATTTCTCCAGAGTGTCAGCCACTATGGGGCTGCGGTGAGGGAAGCACGGGGCTGATGCAATCATCAGAAGTGACAGTTGCTCTGTGGAGTAAGACACTTTATCTCATACTGGGATGAACACACAGAATTTTTCTTTCCTTACCATTACACAAAACAACTAAAGCTAGAGGGGACAGGCAAGGAAGGAGAGGAAAAAAAAATACATCAAAGCATTTGTAACGATGATGTTAGTTTTATACCTGGCACAAAATGTGCTGGAAGTTTTTTGACAGGAAGAAAAGGCATCAGGGACAAGCAAAACCTGCACGCAATAATGCAAGAGTATCAGTGGAGTTACATCGGATTTATGAGCGCGCAAACTGTACTGAAATGCAGTGCAGACATGCAGGAATATTGCTGGTTTGATCCTTAACAGTCTCTTTACAAACCTGTTTCTTACTTCCATGACTGAAAAAAATAAGTTTTTCTTTCTCTCCTTCTATTCTGTTCTTTCCAGAGCAAATTCTAGTATCATATCTCTGCTTGTTTACTTTCATGTACATTGGCTTAACTCAACTGAAAGCAAGACAGATCCAGTTCTCTAAAACTGATTCAGCTGAAAGGAGAATAAAACCTTCCAGACTTACAGAAGGTACATTGCAAGGAAAATCAACAGTACTGAACACCAATGAGTTGGGTTAAATTATAACAGCCACTTTTGCTTTGTGAGAAAGCCTTTTAGAAATCCTAGTCCTGAATGAAAGAAAAGACTGTGGTTTTCCTCACAAGCTTTTTCTGCCTGTGCAGTTTACTTTGTACCATCTGAAGGAAAACCTTTATTTTAAAACTGGAGAACGTGATCTCTCTCAGAAGAGGAAGGATACTCTGATTTCATCCCAGTTGGATCATCAAACAGTACAGCAAAGAGCACTGTTACCACAGCTATTTGTCTGTCACCAGTAATAATGGGATAGCAAGGGAAATAGCAGCAACTCTAGAAGGCTAAGTGGGACTTTGCAAATGTGAAACGAAGACAATTTAGAGGAAACGCCACCCAGCAGATTGGAAGCGCTGTTACACAAGCCCTATAACGAGTTTAGGGAGAGACAGGCACTGGCTCGAATTTTTCTTCTGGTGGCATTCAATTTGCCACTACATTTGGTAGCTGGAAGAGTGAAATAACGGGGTAAGCAAACATACATTTGTCCTTACATAGCCACATTTACCATCAGTTAAACTGTGGTGTAATACCATTATGGCATGGAAATGACATAGGCGAAAACATGGGAATGAAAGAGACCTCCCTCAGTTGAATCCAGTCCAGCAAAATGTTAGAGAAATCACATCTCATTCATAATTAATCAATTTCTCTTGGTTATTTACCTGATTAAACCTATTAGAAGGCTGCCGGAGATCCTCATTTCCTTTTTCCCTCAGATAGCCTTTTGCTTTAGCACGCTAAAGCCAAGCTCTTCTAGATTTTGCATAAGACAGGCTCTCTCTCCTAGCAATCCCTCTGTGTGTGTTTCATGTACTTTTGGATTCTTATTCTTGAACATGGGTGACCAATGTTGCACTTGTATTCCAAAATGGGTCTCAGTTATCTTATGCATGGAATCAATAGTCTAAAGTAATCAAAATTAATTAAAAGCATTAGCTTGTACACTGTAATTATT
Organism: Syrrhaptes paradoxus; assembly: GCA_013400615.1. Taxonomy (NCBI): domain Eukaryota; kingdom Metazoa; phylum Chordata; class Aves; order Pterocliformes; family Pteroclidae; genus Syrrhaptes; species Syrrhaptes paradoxus. The sequence goes on from VZTO01022471.1 coordinate 119,331, forward strand.
CCATTAGTGAGTATATAACTTCCACTGGAAGTAACTTACCTAATATATCCAATTTAATTTTTTCCCATAGACAACATTTAAAATAGGAGATGATGCTTAGGTTAGGAAAATGTCTTACGCATCTTCCTTTGAATCACCATTACAGCTTCCTCCATGTCTTTTATAGTACGAGCCTGACTCCAAGTTCTTAATTTCTCGTAAAGAATGAGCAATACAAGTGACAAAATTCCTGAATAAACTAAGATGGATTATTTTTACACAGATCAGTCAATGGCGTGTGCTTTATAATCAGTGCAGTAAGGACCTGTGGTTTCTGGAAACCCCTTTGCCATCAGTACTTTTAGTACAAGATACAGGAATATGCTTCATTTTCTACATGATAACCAATAGTGATTGTTTTTCATCTGAAACACTCTGTAATGAAAAACACATCCTTGAGAAGCGTTATAGGAATTTGGTACTTGGACACGTCACAATACACTCAGCAAAACACAGAGAGAGGCCTCAAAAACTAATCCTTCGACACGAATGGTACATCAGCTACCAGGACAACAGGACCAGTGCACACCAAGCGCTGCTCTCACTGGTTTCCATACGGTTACACCAGCTACAGAACAAGGCTGTTCTGTTCACTCCTGCCTCCAGCAGAATACATCTTATGCTCTCTCACACTAGAACTAGATGAACAAAGAAATTTAGCAAGATTTTTTCTCAGGAACACAAATTTCACTGTATCCCAGTTATCACGTGGAGGTGAAGTACCACAGGAAAACTGGATGCAACCCTACAGCTGGATTCACAAACCTATTAAGGCAGTCTTCTGCATCCCTGGACCATATAAAGCCATAAACATCACCAAAAGGGTCACGTTTATTTTTGGGTAGGTAGTCATTTCTGCCATTTTACAAAAATTTCAGTTCTTCCATTCTGTATTAGGATGAAGCCGAAACTTTTTCATTTTAAAGTGCATGTGCCTAAAAAACCCCTAAGGTACTGATGAAAAATAGAGAAAATCCTACATTGCTCTCTGGCTAGGACACCCTCCTGGAATACAGAAGATCCAGCTGAATGCTGTATCCAAGATGTGTTTCCCTCCCTCTCCCAATACATAGATCAAACTCATCTAGCTCAATTAATATTTAATTATCCACACAAAGGGGATCAACTTCCACAGAACAGATAGAGGGCATGTTAGATGGTGCAATGCAGCTTTGTTCTGCAAAAGTAGTTCAGGACCTGAAAACAGGCTACATTACTTTTGATTTTGTAGCTCTTGCACATGGCACTTTCATCTTGTTCCCGAAAGAAATTGTGCCTATCCAGCCAAAATGCGCAGAGGCTGAGCTCAAGTGCTCACTTTTTGATGTAAACAACTTCAATCTGGAATTCTTGTGCTCTTGGCTATTCCAGGTGTCTCTTTCTCATTATTAAAAAAACAAACAAATAAATTTTTTAGGTGTTAAGAAAATTATTATTGGAATTTTAAAAGGAATATTAAAGCCTGGAGCTGTATTTCTTCATGAAGTCACTAAGGGCAAAGATTCAGGAGAGCTAATCCAACACCAGACCTGGGGCACCAACATTTACTGCATCCAAACTGAGTGATTAAGAATATTTTTTTTTACATTTGTCAATTGAAAATAACCAATTAATATTTTCTAATTGTAAAAGGCAACTTTAAAAAGATACCCAAACATTTATTAGTTTTGAGAAACAAAGATACACCAGCTGTTGGAAGACTCCGAATATGGACACTCCATGTAAGAGCTGCTTTCCAAGCATTCATTTGGCAGCAGAGTGGCATATACTTGTGTCTCAACCTTGAAAGGTTCTGGGCCACTTTGTTTAGAAAACAATGGCAAAACAAGAATCCACATAGACGTGGACAAATAAGAAGAGATGGAAATACCCGCTTTGATTCCTTAGATTTTCAAAACCTCTCTCCTAGTCTAATGTTGTTACCAGGTTATCTAACAGTCAAATGAAAACACTTAGTAAGCATTTGATCATTTGATTTTTGCTTCCTCACATGGATTCACATACCCACACAAATAAACCTTTCAAATCCGGAGGTAAAATGAAGCAGATATTCCCTCTACTGCTTGGTTGTGCTCAAATGTAAGGCCAACATGCTATATAAAATCCCCCACTGTGTGGAGATCCAGGCAATATTCCAAGCACAGTGGGGTGGGGTGATGATGTTTTTGTTCAATTTCTTGCTTAGGCTGGATTATCTCACGTCCTTATGGGTATACGTATAGAATCTTCCCTCTAACAGTGTCACCTACGGCAAAACAGCTTTTCTTCACCAGGTCAAAACCCTTGCAAAGGTCCCTGATTAAGTGTATGTTTGCAACGCCATACATAGTTTCCATTTGTAGCAATTTATCTTACTTACAATACAATGTTGGTTAAAATGCAAATTCTATGCAAAACGAGGGACTGAAGAATTCATCAGTGATTATACATTGTATAGATTAAATTCTTCCTTATATTGGAGTCATTTCTCACCCTGCAAGTAGTCTCATACATTTCAGTGGGGTAACTCACGTAATACCAATTAAGATTAAAAAATGGAGGAAGGGAATAACTGTAAATTAATTTATATCATAAATATGCACAACCACAGACATCTTCCCTCTTAAAGGGGAAAGAAAAACCAAACAGAAATAAATACTTGCCTACAATTAAAGACATTAAATTACCTCAAGCAGGGGGTTGAAGCGGTGGGGACGCTATACCTTACAAATTAACCATTTATGAAAGAGAGACTGAACACACAGAGAAAGTACCCTGGAAACTGGGTGTGGCTAGACAATTCATGTTTTTACACAATTATTTTTCATTAGCATCACTGAATTACCACAGATGGTACAAAAGCCTGCAATGTATCTCTCTGTGATTACTTATAATCCAATCTAAGAAACTCCTCTGGAAAACTAAACTGATGGTTTATAAACCCACATCTGTATTCCTTGAAGAAAAAGGAACAGAAGCACACAAGTTCAATGAATACCATCATGTACAGCTTTTATATCTCTTCTGTCAAAACAAACAGCCTTCTTTCTTAGGGAGAGAACAGGGAAACCCACCCTGAGAGCCATCCACTAATGACACCTAATGAAGCCAACTTCAGCTGAACAAAACAGACAGCTGTCTGAAAAAAATGAGCCCTCTGCTTAATCATCCAGTGCCGTTAACACACGACTATCAATCTACCTACCGAGACAAGGACCCCAAGTTTGCGGGGTACCAACAGGCTGGCTGCTGAGCCCCCCGCCACCACCACCAGCACCACCCTCCCGGCTGGCCGCTCCCCGAGCTCGGTGGGGTTGCTGCCCGTCGTCCCCACTACCTCGCCCCCTTCCCAACACGACCCCCGCTCCGAGCGACCTGCGCTGCCCGTCCCCGCTGTCCCGGTGCACACGGGGAGCGGGGGTCTGGGGGCGCGCCCCGACCCCGCACCGCTGCAGCCCGGCCCCCACCTTCTTGGGCCTTTTCCTTCTCTGGTTGCTGCCGTTACACTTCTCCCCGCTGTCGCTCTTCTGGGCTGCATCCTCGTTCATCCTGGCGAGCGGCTGTGCCGGCGCCCAGCCGTGCCATGGAACCTCCAGCCGCCCAGCCCCTACCGAGGGCGGCTCCCGCCGGGGGCCGGGCCGGGGGCGGGCGCTGCGACGTTGCCGTGCCAGCGGCGGCCGCGGGGCGGGGGCGGCAGCGCCCCGAGACCCTCCCCGCACCCGGCGCGGAGCCCCCGGGAGACCCCGAGGGGCGACGGCACAGGCCCCCGCCGGTGCAGAGAGGGAGGCTGCTCTGGAGGGAGAAAAGGTGTTCTCTCCCCGCTCAAATGGGGCTGGGGAAGGTGGAGACCTGGCGAAACCCGCACCCTGGGCACTGTTATTCCAGCTGTCAGACAGAGCGAGTATCGCGTGTGCAGCTGTCCCTGGTCCTCTGCGTTTGTTGAGCAGAGGTTTAGTATTCGCTTTATTAGAGGTACCATGAAACGAACAGATGTGCAGAGGAAGGAACTCGGGAATGGTATTTCCATAAAGAAAGGGTTGTGTCCTTCTTCCTCAGAAATGATGGAACAGACACTGAGAAGCACTCTTGATAAGGGAGGGTAGTGATAGGACAAGGGGTAATAGTTTTAAGCTCAAAAAGGGCAAATTTAAGTTAGATATTAGGAAGAATTTTTCTTTCCTGGGCAGACGGTGAGGCAGTGGCCCAGGTTGCCCTGAGAAGCTGTAGATACCCCATCCCTGGAGGGGTTCAAGGCCAGGCTGGATGAGGCTTTGAGCAACCTGGTCTAGAGGGAGGTGTCCCTGCCCCTGGCAGGGAAATGGAACTTGATGATGATTAAGGTCCCTTCCCACCCAAATCATTCTGTGATTCTATGGTTCTAAGCCCCCCCTCCCTCTCTGTGCCTGCGATGAGGACGAAACAACCCATGCCTCCCAGGCATCCCACCACCCCACAGCCCCAGCTGCTGCTCACACACCCTCATGCACACACTCTCCGTGTCCCAAAACGCACATGCATGCATGAGGCATTTAGCCATAACTGTGATATGTAAGAGATGATTCACTGTCAGTATTAAAAGAGACAATGGCAAGATGATTGGCACAGCATAAGGCAATAGTTTGTACTACTAAAATGAATCACCTCCTCCTTGTTTTGAAAGAACAACATGGCAACATTCACCTGTAATTGCATGTGAGAATTGCAAATGCATTCTTCTATTCCTTCTGGTGAATACCTTAAAAAGGAGGAAAAAATACTTCCCACTTACAAGTGAACAAAACAGTCAAGTAACTCGCTCTCCTTCTCAAACAGTGGCAAAGGAGGCTGGGGAACAAAAGAAAAAAGTCACTTTAACTGCTTACTCAGCAGAGGAGAGGTTTGGGAATGTGGAAAGGACCCAATGAGGCATGAATACGCTATCCCACAATCACACCGGCTGCTAACACAATGAACATCTGCAGCACAAAAACAATGTGAACAGTGTAACAATCTGAAAATCCCTTCTGGTTTTTTCTACTTTAAGAGTGACTTCTTTGTTAATGCTAGCAGTAGTAAATTCTACACTAAAAAGAGAAATAACTCATGTAAAAGTAAAGGGAGCGACAAATCTTGAAGGAGGTGGGTGCTATAAAACACTGCATCTGTTATGCCATAATTAGAGCTGCAATCACAGTCACAGCGAGTGTTTTGGGGAAGACATACAACAGTCATTTGTTATCAGCGTCAGACACTCATGGAAATCATTTGTGAAACTTGTAAAAATGTGGTTATTCTTTTGATTTACAAATGGGGTGACCCTGCAGGCAGATACGGTTTTTAAAGGAAGAGGTCATCTCACTTTTTGCATTTTAGTCAAATTTTGCACAAACTCACCCCCCTCCCCAACCCTTTTTTCATACAAAGCTAAGCCTTCTACAATCTTTGTTATTCCCACTAAGAAGTGATCCTTGGGTTAAGGCAGATTGTTGAAGTATGTAGCCATGATAGATTGTGTGTTTTCTTCTTAAAATAACGTTTCTTGCAAAATTAAATATTAAAAAAACCCACTGATATTTCTGAACCTAAAGACAAAGAAAGGCTAAATCACACATGAAGATCCTGAAAGCTCTGAGGTGACGGTGCAGTATTGTAAACAGGGTAAAGAACCTGCTCACCCTCAGCTAAATCCATCTCTTGTCCCTCTGTCCCTAGATGACAGGACTTGCTACTACATTTTTAATTTTATCTTTATTTTGGTTTTCAAGCTGGGAAAGAATAAGGAAACAGGATTGCAGCAGAATTCCATGACAGTCAGGAAAAGGACCAAATTTTCCTGAAAGACTTTTTATGATGGAAGGGTTGATGCCTTGTGAAAGAGAGAAGTCTCTGGGAGTCACCATGAGTAGCAAAAGGTCAGTACCCCTGGGAGGCAGCCAGTGCTAAGTACAGCCTATAAGGTGTGAGGAAGAAGTGAGAGAGAAAGACAGCTTGAGGATTTTCAATTTCATTATCTCACTTTTCTAGTTCTTTGTACCTCATCCTCACATAAGTCCCTGCCAGGGTAAAACTACAGAGGGAATTAAGCAGCAGGTAGCTAGAAAGCTAGACTGCAAACAGAGGAGGGTCACTCATGTTAAGAAATCAGCCTGTAACTGCCCATAGTGAAGCTGCACATTTCTCACCAGATCTTTTTTTCTATCTGTACAGAGTTGCACCATCGCACCACTCCCTGGGAAATCAAGTGCACGATGTGACAGTGCCCATAAACAAAATACTGGCAAAGCCTGTTGTGGCAGGTATATCAGATGATTGTCCATGAGAGCTACAAAACCAGTACAAACATTATGTACAAATTTACTGAAGGACAACATTAACTGTAACTGCGCTTAGATCATGTCCTCAGATCCTGGGCATTCACCTTTGGCAACAGAGTTTTAGGTGTAGTCAAAGAAAACAAATGCTCTTGGCTCAGTAACAACCCATCAATACTCTTCAGTTCCCACAATCCCAGAAATCCAGCATGAACCAGGGAATCACAGTAGCTGTGAATTGACAATAGTTCAACAGCACAAGCTCAGGTCTAATAACCATACAAGCTGTCTCAAAGAAATGCTCCAACACCCCACTAAGTCCTAAATAATCAAGACTATTGAAGGCATTATTCTGAATTGAAAACGGTAAAAAAAAAAAAGCACATTTGGATTACATTTCCTCCACAAAGCAAAATTATTATCTGGAAAAATACTACACATAATCAAACTTCTAATATGGTAACTTGCACAGGAAAGAATTCAAGAATTTTTATCTCCCTTGAAACACAGGGCTGCAGTTGCATACATAATCATGCCCCAGCAGTTTATAAAAGGGATATGGTATCTCCAACCCATATCTATCAACCCACAGAACTCGTGCAGGATCAGTTCACGGTCAGGCAGTTATCATCAATGAGGGCTTAGATGATCAGACAGATTAGCATGTGGAAACTTCCCACAAATATATCCTGTCAGTTATGTTGTTTCAAGGCCCATATCCATTACGCCTAAGCCCAGGTGCTTATAGCTGAAGTACCTTAATCCACCCAACATCTGAATCACATTCCACTGAACAACCATTCGGGTTAACAACATACAATTACCTCCCTTCATGCAGCTTTAATGAAGGGGATTCCACCCCAGCTTAAATTTACTTTATGGAGCTATAAATAAATTACACACCCAAAGTGCAAAGAAACTCCCTGAAAGTTCTTCAGCAAAGTGCTGGCTGGGCTCTCTGCAAGCGTTGCCAGAAGCTTCTTGTCGTACATCAGCTGTAACGGTGGCAGTATTAAATGAATCCCGTTAATTTGATAAGTGCAGTCAGTTGGAATGGCTTCCTTACTGAGTATTGTTTGGGTGTTTTCCAGACCTAAGACCCTCTCTCCCAAATGCATTCATTTGGGCATGCAAACCAAAGCCAGGGAAGAATGTCCTCTTTACAACTGCTGGCAGATGACACCAGCCTGCACTAAGCTCTGTTATGCTGCAGTTGGATCGCTGCTGCTGTGTAAGCTGTCAGGCTTATAACTAGCTCAGGCATGTCTACCCTGTCACATGGTCACTGCTTCCCCTTTCCTATCACAGAAGACATGCTTTCCTAGTAGAAAATATTTTTTTTCTTCCCCAGGGTCCTTCCTTATGACATAGTTCCTGGTTACTTCCACAATGAAAAAAAGCAATCCTACAAAGTCAGCTCTATTCCCACCAAACTCAACAGCAGCAGATCCATTTACATTTAAGATGTCTAAAATCCCACCTTTTATAAAAAGCGAGGTAAATCAGAAACTTACTGTATCATTAAACTAGGACTTCTTTCTGCTCCTTGACCTTACTTTATATTCTGCTATCTATACTTAAAAAAAAAAAGCAAACCATAGTCAGTCAGTTAGAACAGTTCCATATTTTGGAAACTGAAGGCTCAGGGGGATCTTATTAATGTGTACAAATACCTGATAATAGGGAGCAAAGAAGATGGAGCCAGGCTCCAGTGGTACCCAGTGAGAAGAGGCAATGAGCACAAACTGAAATACAATAAATTCCATTTAAACATAAAAAAGAGATCATTTTTATGTAAAGAAATAAATCACCTAGAATTAATGAATTTTCCATCCTTAGAAATACTCAACACTTGACTGGACACGGCCCTGAGCAACCTGCCCTAGCTGACCCTGACCTGAGATGGGAGCTGGAATAGACAATCTCCAGAGGCCCCTTTCCACCTCAACTGTTTTGTGATTCTACAAATACAGAGCCTGGATTCTGACGCTGTTTGAAGAGTGCGTTGGTTTCAGTAGTTGTTAAAGGCATTAAAATACTCAGGTATTCCAGCTGAGTAATTGCAAATATTTTAATTCTTAAAACAGTGACACCTATATTTTGTCAGTTTCTTCTATGTTTAGCATTATAACAGTTAAAAAAAGCTAAACATCATGTGTGCTAAGTGCTCTGTATCTATTGAGCAGTATGCTGTGGATGATCATCTGGGATTTTATCGACTCATCACTACAGGGGTTTCTGCTGGTTACCCTGGGCTGAACCCTCAGCTTCCATCTGTCCCACCCTGATAAGAGAACAATGGAGTGAATCAGAGGTGGATGAAAAAGCCATTTATGGTTTACCCCTAAAATCATTTAACCAAACTGTAACAGGAAAGAGCTAAAGTATGCATTTAATTATACCAAAAAGTCTGAACAAATTATTTTTATGATGATGAATCAAAGTTAAATATCACAGAAATCAGCATTTTTACACACTGTTATAACTATTCCCTATTTGTTCCCTTCTCAAGAAATACAGTACAAACAAAATCAGTAACAGAGGAACAAAGGGGCAGACAATAAAAAAAAAAAAGAAAAGAGACCAAGGAAAATATTTTTACTCTGCTCAACAAACAATCAAATTATTCCTTTTTAACTTGGCAGGCACGTTTTTTTTCCCCCTATAGTTTGCTCTGTGTAAAAATTCTGAGTGAAATCCTGGCTCTGATAAAGAAAAAGGGAGTTCCATTGTTGAGTTCATCCAGGCTACCCAACCATTACCATTTAAACACAAAAGCACAATAATATCTTCCCCTAATATAATGATCATCTTTATGCAAGGAGCAAGCAGGCCTTTTAATATATAAAACTTGACTCAGAGACCAAAGAAAAAGTTTGTTTTGTTTAGTGCAAAGTGGATAAAACCTAATTTCTTCACTCAATTCTGTGTGCTCCTTGGTATGAAAGGATTCATTTCTTGACAGAGACAGAGGATGTGAAACATTGAAAAGATCTAACTGGTCAATTTATATCCATGTAATTTCATTTTCCCTAGAACATCTTCCAACTGTTATTTAGTAAAAAGAACTACAATGAAATACCAATGGTTCAGCCACTTGGTTGTCAATGACCCCTGATGACAGCTACTGAGCAGATTAGCCATGTGGCCACAAACCCTTGGCTACCTGTGCCTGACACATAGCAACAGTCAATGCAAGTAGAACTTGAAATGCAGATCTGAGGTGTGGTACAGATGGGTGCCTGACCTGCTGGGAATCCACATGGCTACACTAAGGGAACTGAGCAAGATCTATCATTACACATATTTACTACCTCAAGCAAAATGCTGGATACAGTCTTACTTTTTTTCTTATGTCTAGTTGAGGATAGGACCAGGGAAGAGGAAGAAATGAACAATCTTTACAACAAGAAAAGTTGAGGTTCTAGGCCAAACTATAGCTCACAAGAATACCCTAAGTGTTTTTGTATACAAGAGCACTCATACAAAACAAAAAAGCACAGTGACCAAAGAGGTAGACCAGAGTTTGTTTCTACTAACTCTGATAGTAACTCCTAATAAGCAGATTCCTCCATTCATTCCTCCAACTATGCGTTATAGCTTTCCATTAAGTAGCCTATTATGTTATGTTGAAGAAATACTGGGATGTTACACAATTTACACCTAAAATATGCCATAAAGTGATTTCTTCAGTCTGGATTTATGTTAGATAGTTATGATTGACTTGGTAATTAATCTCAGGTTAGTAAGATAGCCAAGAAATACAAAGACATCTTCCAAGAAATACATCTGACATGTACTTCCCTTCTTTCAATAAATCATGTTTGAAAAGGGAAACCGATAAAAAAGAAATGAAATTCCAGCTATGTTTCATCCTCAATTCAGAGTTCAGCACCCGCGGCCGTGGACAGCAGCACGAACCCAGCCCCTTCCCTACGCGACTCGAGAGGTGTGTGTGTGCTGCTCAGCCGCCTTGGCTTCCTGAGCCTCCCGACACCAGCACATTAACGCCTGCCATTGCTGGTCTCCACACAGCAGAAAGACAGCAAATATTTATGTGGCAAATACACTTGGGCGACTCATTTCCCCAGATAACTGTCTGTTGTTGGTAGCAATCTCAAAACAAAGACAACAACTATGTGTGTCCTCAGTGTAAGGCAAAAATATGTAGTACCCTCATATCATCACATATACCATAGTTGACAATGAAAAGTAACACTGAAAGTGTTTATTACAGAAAAGGTTCTTTCAAAGGTAAATATTTCCAAATTGTGAAAATTTCACATCCGAGTTTGATACAATCTACACCTTTTATAGGTGTTTAAAAACAAACAAACATATATTTAGTCACTTGGCTCTATTCCTTATTGCTTCTATCTTCTAGAAAAGTGTCACTCCACAGAACTGGCAAGGAACTATCAATATTTAAGATTTTTTAAATGAGATTCTCAACAGCCTTTAAACACTGATGAAAGTCAAATCACCAGTGTTATGTGCTAGAATAAATCTGAAACCACCTATTCAAATACCCATTAAAAAGTTGTGCAGTATAAAAATGACTTTTTTTTTTTCCTAGAAAGAGTGCATTGTTGATGTCAAGGCACCTCCTATTTGCTGGGATTATACAGTATCTCTGCATTATAACTGTCACCCAAGTTTTGCAGAGGTATGATGTCTGCATAGTTTGAAGTGCTGCACAAAGCACATACACAGCAAAGATTAAAATACAAAGTGATAGTCAGAACGCAGATTAAAAACATGTTAGATTCAGGAAAAGAAATTCCTCTCCTCACTTGTGGCGTGCTGTAGATCAAACAAATTAAAATCCATGAACTGAATGCACCATTTTCTGCCCAGTGGGAGTTGCAAATTGATCATTTGCAGTATCCATCCATCTGGTGGTTACAACTGAATGTATGTGACCTCACATAACACCTCTGTTTAGAAGACACCAAACTTATGCAAGAGAAAAGGCTCTTAAGTATCTTGCAATTATCATGCTGGTCACATGCTCCATGGCGATTGCTATAGTAACCAGACACTTACCATGGACATTTTCTAGCTAGAAGCATTCCTCTCTTCTGCCTTGAATTTTTATTCTTTGGGTAACTATTAATTTAGGTTTTATTTTGGAACAAAGGAGCTGAGGTTTTTGTGTTTCATCTGGGAAGGTAAAGATTACTAGAAGTTAAATCCAAAATCGGTTATAATATAAAGGAAAATTAGAAGAAATGTTTATATCCTGGCCTCTATAAAATACAGTATCTCTATCATTTAACATGCACAAACTGCAAGACAAATGTGTCATATTTTCAGCAGAATGTAACAAAATAAAGAACAATTATTTTTTTCTTCCAAGTACTCAGTTGAGCCTCTAAGGCTGAGATTATTATAGGTATAGATGGTAGTTACGATTGTCAAATACAACCTTCTCTTACTAGGTACTGTTTTCTTACAATATTTCTTGTAAAATATTCTGATCAAACTTCCATGTCTTGGATTTCAGGGTTTGAGTTTTTTTATACTGACTGTTTCAAGACGAACTTAAATGCTCCTCTGAAAGAGTTCAGCTATTAAAGATTTTATAACCACATGTTTTGGATCTGAAAACACAAAAAGGGGAACAGGATTGCCAACACCAGGGGAGTGGAACCAGGACCGAATCTGGGAACAGCATCAGTGGCCCAGGAAGAGCAGAGAAATTATGCTGTGAGGTTGGAAAGGGGGAAATGGACAAAAGACTCAGGGCTTCCTAAAGCCTAGTATCCTCCAAAACTGGGGGGGAAGTCAAGATCTACAGTCAGCAAATGTTTTGAAACTCTTCAGACAAGTTGTGTAGTGAGTCGCATACAGAGCAAGAAGCCATGGCTGTTACAACTAAGAAGGAACAGATAGTTCTCTACTCTTCCAGAAGTAAGGAAAAGTAAATAGCAATGGTACTCGTGTCACCTTAATTCTGCCTGTATTAATGCATTATATAATCAAAGCATATCCTTGCATATCTGCTGTTTCACTAGAACTACCTGACTCCGTCAGGGCTTAGATGGCTGCACCAAGGGATCAACAAGAGATACACGGGTGAGGGCAATCTGTCCAATCTGTAGATTTTTTTAGAGAAATTGGAAGACATGTTCTAGGCCACTGCAAGACTAGGAAGAGGATTGTAGCTGCACAGCTAGGACAACTGAACTTCACGTGAGATAACAGGATTCATGCTGTGACATCTGTCCCTGAGATAGTATTTCACACAAGACAGGTGCCTAAAAACAAACTGTTCACAGTAAAGTTTCTAATTTTCTGGATGCTTATCAGAGATCTTGTGATATTTTCTTCAAACGGTTAAAAACTCTCAGCCATAATTCAAGTCAGAGACCATTTTATAACAGGAATCTATGAGATAGAATAAACTCTGAAAAAACAAAAGACGCCCTTTTTATGAACTAAGGATCCAAACAGTCAAAACTTTTGAACATCACTTTTTTCTCTCTTTCAGCATCCTATCTATTAAATAGGAATAACTGTGTATCCTCACCTAACAGAAATGTAACAAAAATTAATTAGTTCTTTTTTCAAGACTCTGGATATTGCTTTGATGAGCATTACAGATGACCCCCCAAGGGAGTAATAATTCTGTATTCAAAGTGGGATTTGAACAACATGTTGTAAATAAGGCCTAGGGCCACATATCGAACACCAAGAAGGAAACAAGCTATTGAATAGCTGTTCATTAAATGGGCATCATCTATTTTGTGCACTGAATACAGCAGGAGTTGGTGGAAAAATATTACGAGCATGTGTAATTGCAGACCGTATCACGATGTATACACAACTGGGCANTTACAGATGACCCCCCAAGGGAGTAATAATTCTGTATTCAAAGTGGGATTTGAACAACATGTTGTAAATAAGGCCTAGGGCCACATATCGAACACCAAGAAGGAAACAAGCTATTGAATAGCTGTTCATTAAATGGGCATCATCTATTTTGTGCACTGAATACAGCAGGAGTTGGTGGAAAAAGTATTATGAGCATGTGTAATTGCAGACTGTATCACGATGTATACACGACTGGGCCAAAAAAAAAGCTGCAAAAGCATCTTCTAATTTTGCATTCTTAAAAACAACACTGAAAGGACTTTCCTAAGTATACTACATAAAAAATAGTAAGGACTCAATATAATACAGGATCCGAGAGTAAGACATTCTGAGTTGAGTCACTGCCATTTTCAGTAGTCTCAAATCTTAGATATATACCTTTATTTGATGATATCGAATCTAGCATTAGTAACTTGCTCAAAACAAGAAAGAGATAGCCAGAACTATTTCAGAAGAGAAAGAAAAGGTTAATTAACTGAAATTATATATTCCACATACAAGATATTGAAGTATAAGCTCTTCTGTCTTAATCCCAACACTGGCACCAGCTCCTCTACCTTTTATTAATCATTACCAAATGATTAATAAAAATTAGCAAATCTCTGACACCTTAACAGCTCACCAACTGCCCCTGAAGCTACCATATCCAATTGCTCCACTCCATGCAACAACCCCATGGAACACCACACTGTCACGGGGATATAACTAAATGCAACCTATCACAAACTCATTTTGTGAAGTTGAGGGAGAATTATTAGCATAAGACACAATAGCAGTTTGAGTCCACCCACGAGCAAAGGAAATGATTCAGACACGCAGGGCAACCACTTAGTGAGCTCTACTAAGGCGGTTAATCTTTTACAAGCTTTTGCTGTTCTTCATGAGGTTTTATTTTCAGTTATTATTACTATTACTTGACAGCTTCCTTCAAGCTATTCCAGTCCTGTTTCTCTGGGCCCAGGAGCAAGGAGTTAATACTGTGTAAGGCTCTGTGGTAAAGGAGGCTGAGAGCATCTGAGCACCCGTCACAGGAGCTCCCCCCTCCAAGCCACAATTCCAAAGCCTAATGGCTGCAGGAGAAAATCCTGGTGTTTTCTTAACCAATTAAATAACTTAATCACAAAATATCAAGATGCTGACTGATGTCTTTCCCCTAACAATCTTCCCATTCTGTGCCAGACTACACTGGCATCATCCTGCACCCCATTTTTTCCTCACACAATGTTCCATTTTGAAGTGTTTAGCCAAATATCTGGGACAATTTCTTGCCTTGGGTGAAAAAACACTTCCTCCAACTTTCAGAGAGAAATTGCATGCCTATATATTTAGCAACAAAAACTGGAGTAACATTTAACAAAGAATTTATTCTTCCCTTACTGTAAAAGAGCACTTCAGCATGTCAGTCTGACATTCTTCTACTGAAAATCCATCTTGCTAGGAAATATTCTGTTTGGAACTGTACCAACATGTACTCAATGAAATACACACTTAAAAAAAAAATCACAGGCACTTCCTTTTTCACCCAAAGGTATTGTACTTTGTAAAAAATAAAATAAATAAATAAACACTTTCAAAATCTACAGTTATATTAGAAAAACTATGACTTTTAGGTTGTTCTCTGGGTGTTTAGATAAGACATTTGGTGCACAGACATGAGCAGGTCCTCAGTTTTGCCAGACTGAAGACAAACCCAGGCCCAGGCTGTGCTGGGTTTTTTACTGTTGAAGCAAACTGACAGAGCTAGCACTCTACGTGTGCCAGTCACCTATGGTCAACAAAAAAGACCCCACAGGTCCCAGAAGCTGTTCTGAACTATGCTGGCAAATTGCATGGAAAAAATTGAGTTTCAGACGGCCCTTTTACAGCTCTGCCCTCAGCCGAGTACAACACTTAGTGAAGTCTCAATTCAGTGAAGCGTTTAATCACGTTTAAGTGCTTTTCTGTACTGTGATGATATATGCTGGAGGGGTGTAATTATAAAATAACCTTATACGGGAGCCTGTAAAGCTTACCTATACTGCAAATTGAAGTATAAAACAATGAAAGATCAGATCTGCATGGTTTTTTTACAACATTTAATAACCTTTAAGCAATAAATCCTTTAGGTCAAATTTTTCCAGTATGCAAGAAACAAATGCTGTTCATTCCTGGAGATGATGGGAGTTTACTAAACTGACTGTTTTTATTTTATAATCTTGCCATTTCTGTTGTAAAATATAGTCGTAGGCTTTCTAGGTTGCACTGGATAAGTAGGACTTGCTCATGGTAACTTGCAAGTAAATAATATCTCAGTTTTACCATCAGAACATACTTTTCAACACAGAGCTCAATTTTTGAAACACACTGGAAGAGACCATCTTTCATACCTGACATTTCCTGTAAAGAAATTGCTGGTGCCCTGCACACAGCAGCCCTACTCTCTCGGATTCACCTTAAGGAGACAGCACTTCTCTTACAATGTGGCAATTAACACTCCCACAGTGAGTAGCAGGATGAATCATTGTAGCAACAACCAAAAAAAAAAAAAAAAAAAATCAAGGAAAGTGGCTACACTGTATATTCTTCTGCCTTAAAATAGGTCTTTCCTTCATATGCTGTACTGTGAATGGCCCAAATACATCTGATCTTAGAATAATTTTTCTGTTCATAGTATCTAAAGCAAAGCATATAACGAAATCAATGCATTTATTCTTAACTCCCTGTCTCAATAGGGAAACTCTGGCAGTGAAGAGCAAGGACAGCCATCGGCACACTGTTTACTCTGGAGCCAAGCCTGTGGGATGGAGCGGGGCCCCAACAGCCTGCTTTGGGGCGGCAGCAGTGGCCGAAGCAACTGAGACAATTTTCATGTCATCTTCCCCAATAAAAGGCTCTCCCCAAAAGCTGTGTTGGTGTAATTGCTGCCCACAAGGATGGTCGAGACAGATGTATCGTAGCAAATGTAACTCACTATATCTGATAATTTTGGCAATCAGGAGAAATCTTTTCCCTGTTGTGTAAGATAGGCATGGGATCCAGAGGGAGGTTAAAGTCCTTTACAACCGACCAGGAGCTCAGTTCCATTAAAAAAAAAAAAAAAATTGGACTGCAGTGCTGGAGAAATGTTAATCTGACAAAGCTCTGGAAGACAAATGTCATCATGCAGATGTGAACAAGATGTGGGATACATTTGCCCATAAAGTCCAAAAATCTTCATGGTCTGAAACACCTGCTGTAGGAAATGGAGAAGGAGAGCACAAAAACCAAGTTGATCCTCAGACAGTAGGCTTGAAAAGCTCTTCAGAAATTACTAGTTGTGTGGTAGAAACCCTTTCTCTCCACAGTAGCAGCAATAAAACATACTCGGGAAAAAAAAATGCTATCAGAGTATGCTTCCAAACAAAACTTCAGTTTGCTGTTTAAATCCATATTTGAACGCACCCTTCCTCCTCAAAGAGTACATTTCCCTCTAGAAGCAAGAGCTAAACTTCTGCTGAAATCTACATTAGTTCAAGAGCAAGGAAGGAGACCTCCTTCAGCTATTTTTGTGCACCATCTTCCAAATCTTTTCTGTTCCTCCAAAAAGATTTGCTAAACTCAACACATTTATGAAGAGCTTTCAGGTAAAAAAAAAAAAAAAATCCACAAAATTTTGGGTAATATACACTATTCATCAAAAGTATTTTGGGAAATGGTCTGTATCTCAGTCAATAATAATAATAATTAAAAAAAACAACTGTATGGGGCGAAGCGCGAGCTGCTTTTCTTTAAACATGACTTTGGGATAGTAACTGTTTTGCTGCAGGTCTGATGGTATTTAACAGTGGAGTTACAACATGGTAAAAGTCCAGCTTGGAAAGTCACTAGAAGTGGAGTTTGTGTTTTGCAGCCCGGGAGTGAACAAGGCCACCTGAAGTGCCTTACAGCACAGGGACAGCTCTGCTTCAGCCACAGGAATCTCTGATACACTTGACCTTGAGACAAGAGTGTGGAAGACACTGGTGTCAGTCCAACCACAAGAAAATTCCTACCGGTGCAAAGAAAACAGATGAAATAAGAGAGGAAGAAAAACAGAAAGCAAATAAAACCAAAGACAGTTCTACCCTCATACATAATTGATAAATCACAATGAAGTTAAGGAAATAAAGAAGTTAAACCAATCTTAGAGAGAATCTAGGAAACTGAAGAAAGATTTTGTCTATAAACTATTGGTTAGAAATACAGTGCTTGCTTGCAGATCAGCAATGAGCACACGCAAAAGGTAGGAAAAAGCCTTAAATATTTGAACACAACTAAAGAAGGGCACAACAGGTAGCAAATAAATTCAGATCATAAAATTAAAGAGTAACTTCCACTGAAATAAGCCATATACATCTAGTACATAGGTTTTTGCATTTTTATGACAGATTTATTAATAAGGGCTTCTTTTCCTTCTGCACTAAAGTCAGGATTCTCAATGAGAACAGAACAAACACAAAATGTCTTTAGCGTTTCTTTCCTGGAAAACCAGCTGCAATAGCAGAGACAATTTGGAAACTCAATCTAATTTAAACATCAGAGCTAGTAACAGTTAGGAAAATGGTAATTTTTAACTGTCCATAACTGTAATTGCACATTTTAATTTTGGAAACATACACAAAATTTCCACAGGCAGAATAAACAGAAAAGATAAACAAAACATTTTATGTAAAATCAATAAATGAATGTCTTATCTTACAAAGACTTAAAAATATTTCCTGTTGCCAATAAAAACACTCATAAAATTTGGAATGTGAAACCACAGCTGGGAGCAGTTAGCTACAGGAGAAGCAGTCTGGTTTATAGTCATTTTGCAAATCAACGCACATAGTGGCAACCATAGGTTTTCATTTCCTTTGTGACAAGCCTTTCATAGAAAGAAAACTCAGTAGTATTTCTTTTTGTCATACTTTAAAACCTACTAAGAATTTCATAAATTCATGTTTGAAGGGTCTAACACACACTTTTTAAAGCACAATAGTCAACACAATATGGAAACAACCACCCTACAGCAGATGAAAAGGATCCTTAATCGTGGTAGCATAAGAAAGCACCCAAGGTAGCACCAGTCTTGTCCAACAAGTGCAATGCTCCCTCAAGACATATTTCACTGACCAGATGATTCAGGTTTATTGGTGGTGTTTCTCACAGTAAGCCAGAATCAGTTTCTCTGCAGGATGAATTTCTTACTGAAGCAGATGTTAATCTTATTTTACACGTTTTTCACACTTTGCTTCAACAAAAACATTCATGGTTTTTGCTACATGGGATAAGAATCAAAAACTGATACAAAAAAAAAAGAAAACCAAACACTACTTTCAATTCCTTGCAAGGACCTACCAAGCTAATTAACTTCAGCAGTTGTCGAAGGAGGTATTCACTTCCTAACAGAGTAGACAAACATTGCTGAGATGCCAATACTGAGAGCTGTTCTCAGATTCTAAATACAGAGATAGAGAATTTTATCTGAAATATGAAGATGAGAAATTAAAAAGGTTAATGTCAAACATACAGATTTTGTTTCAGCAGAAATGCTTTCATTAAGTTTTAACTTGACCATGTGTTTTTTATTCCTTCACTGCAGTATTTGTAATGTTAGAAAAACTCTCACAGCTTGATAACATTTGAGAAATGCAGAAAGTAAATTTTGTAACTCTTTATTTCTCAGATTCATTCAAATGTTTGCACTGCTGTCATTGACATGAAACCTAGACAATGTATCTTAATGAAATAAAGGCTGATGGTGTAAAACGGTGAAAAGCAAATGGCAAGCCAGATTTCTCAATATAGAGTTCAACTTATTTCATTTTTAAGACACAAAACATAAAGCTTGGGTTTTAACCCATACTGCTGCATTACTCCAGCTGTACTTTACCATCAACAGGCAAAAACCAATAATCTCACATATGACTTGTAATACAGAAGTACTCACTTTAGAAAGTGCATGTTTAAAGATAGAGTTAATTTTGAGGCATGACAACACTAAATATTGCCTTGGTGAAGGCTTTTATTTGCTTTTTGTAAGCAATCCCTGTGGTTGAGTGCAGCCTGTTGAATGGATCACAGATGAAGAAGGCCTCTGCATTCTTCATGCTGTTGTATATGATTTCATAAGTTACATGATCTCAGCAAAGTCAAGGAATAGTGTTCAATACAGGAGGAAAATTAAGCTTCAAATCATTTCATTAAGAACATCTTGAGGAGAAGGATTCTTAAATACAGACAGAAATATGTAGTGGTAATATTTTTGTCTCATCTGTTCATTTAAGCATCTTCATGCACAGTAGTTTAACCACATCAAAGACCAAGAGGTCTGATATTTTTAGAGGCCTGGAACCAATTCACACAGAAAACACTGACAAGTCAGTTCTCCCACATCCAGCTGTATGTTAAAACAGGACTTCTTCCCTCAAGAGATGCTTTCTGTGGCTGTTGTTCTCTCCAATCAATAGCATGCTTCAGAATATAAACCAGATACATCTCCCTGCCCACAGCTGCAAAGGTCAAGCTGATCATAAGATCAGCATTTTAAGAAGAGAGTCAAGGATTTAGAAATTCAGTAGATGTAAGAACTCCTGAAATAAAGTACCTTTTCAGCAGGCACCGCTCTAGCAAGTACAGAGGGGAAAATCTAAGGGCTGCTGAGGCTAGGTGTGCCTATGGTTCACACCAACATGCAGAGACTTAGAAGGGCAAATCTGGGACCTGTGTTGTTCCCCTACCATGTTTTTATGAGCACCATGAATTTGGACAACAGGGGCTCCAAAAAAGAGTGGGCAGCTGAAATCAAACAAACTCATTGAAAGGGGCCACAGAGGCAGCTCTAGGGGCTTCCATGGGGATACATGAGCCAGCACAATCCTCTCTGCCAAAAAGATGGAAAACTGTCCTGATATTTCTCCTATAAACTATAGCTGCAAAATATAGCTAAAATATTGCTGCCATTCCTCCCTAGGCCTGTCATTTAAACTGGTTTGACTTTTGTCTGCCTCCTTCTGTCCTATGTACACTTTTTTTTTCAGTCCTATTTTTTCTCCTGTAAACTCTTACTTTCATCCCCTCACTTCATCATCTTGTGTTTCCTCTTAGCAATTCCCCTTTTAGCCAAATTGAACCCAAATATATATAAGGTTAATAATACCATGCTGTGACTGTCTACCAACCCTCCTGCAGCTTATCTGTTGTAGGCCTTCTGTTGCCCTGTGTCCCTGTGTGTGAATCAGCCATTTAGGCAGAAAGCTCTCCAGGAAAAGGACTGCCTGTTGTAAATTCATACAGTGCCTAGCACACAGAGCCCCATTCTTAATTTTTACAACAACTTCACTAATGCTTTCATTTTCTGGATTATTGGATCCTTGCTTTGTATGCCTTTCCTTCTCTAACAAATCCTTAAGATAACAATTACAACCACCTTTGAATATACATTGAACAGCAGGTGTGATGAAGTAGAGTTTTACAGTTTATGTATGCGCTAGTTTTGGCTGGGATAGAGTTCATTTTCTTCATAGTAGCACAGCAATTCAGAATGATACCCTTTACACTAGAAAGACTTCACCTTTTGGGGTTTTAAGTTAAAAAAAAATCAAAAAAACCAAAAAAACCAAACAACGACGACAACAACAAAAAAACAAACCAAAAACAGATACTGTTTGCACATATTTAATTATGACTAATTTTGATGGCAGTGCAAAGCAGGCTCTCGTGCTCTGAGAGGAGCATGGCAGCAACTGAAACAAGTTCTGCACACTGTCCTGGCAAAGGGTCACCTACATTGACACACATACACACTGCCATCAGCACGTTCGACAAACCCTCTTTTCTTAGATCATATGTGCAATTCCTGTTAACAGCAACAGAAATTTCACATGCAGTTTGCAAGCACAATTGAGCCCTTGGGCATGAGCAAGAACTACTGAAATCCAAACCCTGGCAAAAGGGTGGCAATAAGAGGAAAGAATGGCATGTTCCCACTCCTGGTCACTGTCTGACACTCCAAGTTCTGCCTTTACTAACAAAAGCTTCTTTTCATTCGAGTGTGGAAAAAAATCCCCTTTTATTCTCAAGCCTTTGAAGGGTTTACATCATTGCTTCTTCAGTTTCAGGATTTTAGTGAAAACAAGCTTTCTATTGGGCTGCTCAAATGACAGCTAAGAATTTGAACCAATTTTTGCAAATTGTTAGAAGTATAAGGTAAATAGTTGGATGTGTATATATAGGAACAACACCCAAGGACATAAATTAAAAACACCCCTGAAGACACATGAAATCTCATCGCAAATAATGCACAGCTGTCTTTCAGGCAAGATATATTTTATTACAATCCTTATGTAATTCCTAGAGTGATAACTATATATGTCAATCAAAAACCACCACCCTCAGTAAAAGGATGCTGCTCTTTTTCCTGAAACAAGCTAAATGTACACAACAGAACTAAGTCAAGGCAAAGCCATTATTTCACCTACTTTTCTTGTCAACAGGTTAAGAAAACCCATCTGTACTAAAAGCTATTTTTTTATACCTCAAACAACACAGAGCCTTTAGAGAACCAACAAAAATAGTTTAAAAGTTGAGGCTAAAAGCCAGGCTTTTAGTTATAGTTTGAGGTACTGAAACCTGATAGGGATTCGTGACAATCTCTCATCAACCCTGGACAACAGTTTTCATCTGTCATTTGTAAATACACTAATTTTATGAAAGGTTTTGCTACAGTGAGCAGTTAGCCCACAGTTAATCTTTGTCTTGACCTGTGCTTTCATGGAAACTGCCTGCAAGCAGTTCCTTACCAAAGGTTGTAAACACTGAACTGTAATTTGCTATGAGAGCTTTCAATATACCCACCATAAATCCTGAACCACTTCTTTAGACTAAACGAGTGTCAGTTCTTCGTGTTTGACAGGAGATAACTGACTCGCAGCAAAAATTGAGAGCTGGCACAAATGAGCATGTTTATTTTAAAATAAGATCTCCTGTTGTCCACGCAATGTATCCCACAAGCCAAGTCAAATTCTGTGGCTGGACCTGACCTGAAAAAACTTTTCAATTTGTGCATATCCACTCATTCCCAGAACTCAAGATATCTGAAGATCACTTTGCTGTCAATGTGTTTATGAGAGCTGCAGAAGTGTCAGTAAGTTTATGGTCACCAGCACAAAATAGAAGAGTGCATTGATCGCAAGTTGTGAAATGCTTTGCCAGTTATGTAGTAGTTTAATCTGAAGGGCACTCACTAATAAATATCAGCTATGACTAACTTTAGCCTAGAAAGTAGAACATCTGATCCCGGAAAAGCAAGTCAGCCTTTGGTAGACGCAGCATTAGACATTCTTAAATGTATTTGGTTTGTGAAATTAAATTGCATTAAAAACAGTTAACCAAGGTGAGCAGTAAAACTCAAGTATAAATAACAGGACTTCTTATAATTTGTGTGCTTATTTTCATTAAATAATCCCCACCAGTGATCACAACCTAAATCTCTCACTGTTATACTAATAAAGGAGAACAAAAATAGATTGGACTTGAAAGAGTTTGCAGTTAGAAACAAGCCTTGGTCCCAAACCAAGAGAGACTTGCTTCATCTCATTACCTAGAATGAAAAACAAACATCAGATCAGTGAACGGCATAAATGCAATTTGATTGTTCACATGGCTACCTCTGTAAATGTCTTTCTCTGGCCTGTCTCCTTAAGCTCTCTCTGACTTGACACATGCTTTCTTTCACCTCTGCACCAGACTATTTAGCAGAGAATAAGAAACCTGAAGGATTTACTAAAAGATTTGCTTTGGATCAGGAAACCCGATTCACTTTCTGATGCAACATAGGTAGACAACAGCACTTACAAATTCAGACTGATTGCAGCGAAAGTTTTTCATCCTGGCAACACCGTTGCCATAGTGATCCTGGCTGATGGGATATTCTTAGCAAACGCTCATAACTCTCCATCCCTAACGCTTGGCAGTTTCCTCCAAAGCTAAGCTGCATAACCTAATTTCCAAAATCCCAGCGATCACCAGAAGAATGATCAGATGAACATAAGCCCATGAACTTAAGTGCCTTCTCCATAAATACCACGCACGCCATCTGACACATTAGTACAAAGTGCATTTTGCGAACGGGAGGACATGGAAAGAAAGGTTGGCTTCTGGGTACTGCACAGGAAAAGATAAATTTGCATTTAGCTTTTCCAGAAGTAGCTTGGTGAGCTGGGATCCTAAATCTCATTGCATCTTCAAAGAGATGGCAATTTATGTGATCATCAAATTCTTACTGAATTAGGTGAACATTGTGAACTATGTGGTGTATCATCCTCATGCAAAATTGCAGGCTGTATTGCCAATTTAGCATGTTGATTCAAAAACAAATTTGGACCTGCTACCCTCTACCAAACCCGGATCTGCTCCCACTAGAAATCCTAGATAGTACCAAGAGCAGTGCCTGTGACATGGCTCACAGATAGCTATGCCTCGAAGCCTGATGGACCAACTGCTCTGTTCTGGACAGGTAGCAAATTTATAATTCAAAAGACCTGTAAAGAAAAAATTTCGAAATTTTCCAAAAGCCAAAAAAGTACGTTCTGAAGTATCACTAAAGTTTTTTCTATTGCTACAGTAATTGCAATCTTCAACTAAGATAAGGGTCCAAAATGCATTCACACTACAAATGGGGAATAAAAACTGTTACTATATGACATCCTTCAGCATTTCTAGACAAGAAAGCTCCTGATAAATTTCTGGCTCTTTTGCTAAACTGAAACCTCCAAATGTAATAAATAATAAGCACGTCTGGTTTAACATCATGAAATTCACAATTTGCAAGAAACATGGCAGGAGAACAATAACAGCTTGGCAAATAGCTTGGTCTTGACCCCATGCCAACACACACCAAAGGAAGCATACACCAGCTTTTCAGAATCACACTACCTTGCCCTCAATATACATAACTAAAATCAAGATTAGGCCTGACATTCCAGCTTTGCTGGTTTTTATCACGTGGAATTGAAGTGGAATTCTGCCAGATACTTAGCTAATGAGCAGACAATTTGATAAATATCAGCTAGTTTTTATTTTTTCATTCCTTCATGTTTCTGCTCAGATCCTGAGGAGATGCACGACACGGCATTGCAAAGCACCCAACTATACTGTATTTAGTTGGACAGATTTTGCAGCTTCTTTCAAGTGTGCTAAATATAGCTGATTATTTTTCTTTCTAGCCTAGAAAAGGAAAATCACAGCTGACACAGATTTCTTCTCAGCAGTTGCCTGCAAGCACTGGTTGCAGATCTCCTCCCACAGTAAAGAACAAGCAACATAACCCCGTGGTTGCAGGTGCTCTGACCACACACCAAACTACTACCACACAGTGCTTCCTGTTCCAAAATTAAGTACAGATAACAAAAGGGAAATGCTAGAAAGATCAGTGCTTCAGGTCAATTACCAATTTATTGTACTTGCAATTTAGCCCAGAAATAAACAAGATTCCACATAGTATACCATGCTAACCATCCGGCTTAATATATTCTCAGTCTAGAATCAAAGCAAGTTCTGCATATGCTGCAGTATCTGTTTTATACACACAAAGCTTCCCCCCCCCCTTTTTTTAAGACCAAAGAAATGCCAATTGACAACCTTTCACAGTTATGTCACTTTGATGCTGCTGGGCCAGAACCATTATGTTGGGAATCCCTGCATAATTTATTCAGGTCATTTTCATTCTGAATAGGTGAAGAGAGACATTTTAAAGATTCCATATTAAACACTACAATTTTTTTCTTTTTTAACCTTTTAAAAGTGCTTTAAATTAAAAAAAAAAAAACTGAAGATGTCACCATCTACTCAATTCAATTTATCCTCCTAGCTTTCAGTAATCTCCTTATAAATCTGTATTTTTTTCAAGGTGAGAAAATGTTAAAAGCTCTCCATTAGCAGCATATGGTGCATTACACAAACTTACTTATACCACACTGAAAGAAATAGTGCTAGAAGAACATTATGCTTGCAAATCCAAAAGCTGAAATGGTAGGAATGCACGAATTGCACAGTTCAAATCTGCCCTTTTGTGTATATCAATATTGTGTACATCAACACTGTAGAACACCAAGTATTTTTTTTGTAAGATCCCATCATAATTAGGGGAGTCCTTATCCAATCTCCATTTCTTTGCTCCATTTCTGGCCTAATCCTTTCCTTTTATCTGTCTTTTACCACCATGTCTTTGTTCAGCATCAGAGCCATCAGACCTGCAGCATCCCTGTCTTTTCAGCCTCAGCAGGTCACCGCAGTTTGCAGAGCAAGGCTGCTCCACTCCACAGGAGAGCAGGAGCTGGCCCCTTGCTCCTGACAACATTTGCATATAATTCACGAAGGCTCATTTTCAACAGAAATACTCAGAGAAATCATGCATGAGGCTCATGAGAATTTCATCAAACAAACGGGGAGCTTATTAGACTGACTCCAAGGGCTATTTGCACACACACAGCTCTAAAGCCCTCCTTCTAATAAGAGCCATGATGGATTCCACAAATCATTAGCACCACAGTGGGAAATTTAGCTCTTCATCCACCGCAACTGCTACGCAGCTTGTGTACAGCAACTTCAAAACAGATGCAAATATCGGAATTGCAACAGATCAGTGGAAATAAACTGTGTTGAAAATACAGCTGTTAAAGTGATGCAAATTGTACACAGTGTTCAATATAAATGAACCATGGCAACTGTCTCAGAGGCAGAAACTCCAGCCTTGTTTCACTGGTATAAACCTGACGTAACTAGATCTCCAGCCAGATTCTAGATTCATTAAAATTAATTATTCCAGCTGTTCAAGTAAAGGAAAATTAAACCTCTGACCTAAGAAAAAGCAAGGCGAATTTGGTCTCAAGACAGAGGGACCATAGAGGGGTAGAATAAGTCAGCAAGAAGGGACTGGTGGATCTCATCTCACCACCACACCAAATAGGTCCAACGTGACCAGCCTGGTCAGGACTGTATCCAGTCAAATACTGAACATCTCCAAGGACAGACATGCCACACTCTCCAGGCAGACTTTTCCAATCCTTGGCTACTATCATGGTGAAAATTGTTCTCCCTGTACTTAGGCAGGATTTGCTGTGTTACAATTTGTGCCCAACAGCTAGCCTCAGCACTGTGCACCTCTGAGAAGAGGCTGGCTCTGGCTCTTCCCTATTAAGCACCTGAAGGCAGGAATACAATCTCCCCTCAGCCTCCTTTCTTTTTCTTTGTGAAAAGCCCACATCAACCACAGAATGGTTATTTTGACATATGTTCTCTCTCAGACAAAAAAAGTTTGTTCTTCTAACCTATAATATTTGTTATTATTTACAGACAAAAGATAAGAAATTTGCAATGGTTCTTTAATTTTAAGTCACTGCAACTAAAAACTTTCCAGATTTAAAAAACAGTATGTGTACTGCCCCCCATGTGATCAAAACAGTAAACTTTATTTCTGGAACCCCCTGACTGAGCAAACCAGGCTTACACAGTCAGGTTATCTTAGACAGACATCGCCTTGAGCTTCATTGAAAGGAGTGGCCGTTAATAGGTGCCAAAATCAGGCATACCATTGAAAGGCTTTTAAAACCATATTTTATTCATGCAAAAAGGGAAGAACTTTTATAAATTGAGGGAAGTTTCTCAAACTTTCAACAATTCACATGTAATACAGTGACATACTGTTCCTCTTAGAGGTTATTTGGCGATTTCTGAATGAGAATCCAGCAAGCCCAACTCCTGATGCAATTTATGATTGAATACATGTAGAGCATGCATAATCACTGCTAGAAGAAAATCAGGCAGGAAATATGTTAACAGTAAAAGTCACTAGCAGTTGAAACAATACTGCAAGAGAGCCAGCTGTTGCATTTATTTTATGCTGTGATGAGAAGGTGATGTAGAAGACCCTGTGCCTGTTCAATTACAAATCCCTGGCCTCACGGTGAGCATCACACAACTCCACTCAGTGGCCTGTGTCACATACTAGACCAGATCACAGCTCCAGGGTGCTTTCTTATAGCCTCAAATTCTACTAGTTACATTAACATTAGAAAATACAGACAACTAAGATGTGGTTACTAAGTGAAACTTCCCCCAAATTGATGCAGATTCCTTTATGTATGGCATTACTTTAAATCAGATGCAGATCCCCCTTCTTCACTGGCAGAGCCCAAGTGCCGTACTATCAGCATCCCTCTGAAGCCCGTAACTTTTTTTATTACCCTTGCACGAAGAATTTTTTTTTTTCCTTTGAGAATGCATTGGGAACTGTGGGTGGATGAGGTGCATACATAATTTCACTTTGCGCATGAAAATCGCTGCCTAATTCTGGGTGCGCGTTGAGAGTTTGATCCTGCAAACCTGCATAGCTTTGTGCTTTTACCTTTGAAGGTGCATTTGCAAACTTAGCTTCATCTGTTATTAATAAGGAAAGAAACAGATTTAGGTTTTTAAGTCTTACCCCCTATGACCATAAACCTTAAACTACGACAAAATAAAAACTATAGAGCTCAAATGAATTTCTCCATAGATCTACAACTTTGCAAAAATATTTTTAAACAGGACAGAAGCCTAAGATTTATTTTCAGGAAGCTCTGTGTTTATAAAAAGTCAGTAAATGACCTACTTACTGGTTCTCTTGGAGCAAACATGGGATAGTGATGTTAGCCTGTGTCTGAGGTTTTTTTTTTAAAAAAAAACCACACACTAAACCAAATGCCTGCCCTGCAGTGTCTCAATAATACTCTATTTACAGAATCTACTTCTCAAAGAAAAAAACTAAAGCAAAGAGACAGCGGTCTCCCCAGGTTTTTAAATGTTTTCTCTGTCAATTTTTCAAGACGTCAGTTTTTCAGTAATTGTTAAGCCTTGAGCTGTAACCCGAAGTAAATAAATAAATATAGAAATATAGAAAGATTATTATAAAAACCCTTTTGGGATATGCCCTATATATCTGAGAGAGGCCAAGATTTTATACATATTTAGCTAAAAACTGCCTGATAAGAAATGTGAGGCAAAATGAATTAAATCACCAGAACACACTTGAAAGTTCTGGTATTTTGGCATCTCTTTCTCGTGACTGCTTGCAAGGAGAACCGGGTCTCAAGCCCACGAAGAGGGAGACCTGCATGGAACCACCCCCACCCAAACGGCCCCAAGTCAGGGTACAAGGGCAACAGTCCCACTCATGGCCACTGCGCAGGAGCTGGGAGAGAACCAGCTGGTACCAGGGACTGACCAAAGCATCAAGTGCCACAGCAGGAGCCAAGGGTGAAGCAAAGAGTTAAGAATAGGAAGACTTGTTGGAAGAACAAAGAAAATCAGACAAAAATATCCAGGTGGAGCAGCAAGATGTTTACAAAGCAAAAAAGAAGTTTAAAGACTGATCCTGAAGAAAGCAGATATCAAATGGCAGTGCAGGCAGTATTCTCAGGACATCGGCTACACTCTTACTAAACTATAACATACATACACATTCAAACAACAACTCAGCACTTCAACAATCTTTTTCAATCTTCCAACTATTAAGAAAACGCATTAAAGGGAACAAAAGCAGATTGTCTTTAGTTTTCCTCATATGGAAAATCCCGCCGGGCAAGCAAAAGCCACAATAAATGCTATGCTATAAAATATTTTGTAATGAGAATATTCAATAGTAGTATATTAATGTCAGCATGCTATAACTCAGATGATTTAAAAATCTAACAGAGACTAAAACCTCATGATGGATTTGTTGTTTCTTCATACTAGATGGCTGTTTCTGATTATTGTAATTGGTTACTATTTGCAATACCATATTTAGGGAAATTAGACAATAAATTATATAGCTAATCATGTGCTCACATGAATCATATAAACATTATATTACTGTGTCTAGGAAACTGCCTGCTGTTCTGCTTAGAACTTATGCAGAAAAAGAATAAATTCTGTCACAAAGCCAGTGAATCTTGATGTTACTTTACCATCAGTGCTTCACTTAGCTGGATGCCCCACAGGCACATCCTGCTGAGACCCCAGCATGTTGCAGAGTTATTTCAGAGGCAGAGTCTCACAGAACCAGAGTAGCTATACAGGTCAGGAAAGGCCTGGCTGCAGCATCCCCAGGACTGTAAGGAAGGAGGGGTATCTGCAACCTCCTGCCCCGGCACTTCAAATCTCTTTCACTCCTGGACCCATA
>VZTO01022472.1:0-57433 GCA_013400615.1 Syrrhaptes paradoxus
GTGTCTGGTTTTGTTGGTGTTTTGAGCTGGAAATTATGGGCGTATTTTAGAAGAGGAAGTTTCCCTGTTCTGGTGTGGGAATGGAATGCTTAAAACCCCTGCCACGTGGATGCGGGATTGCCACACTGGGGAGCTGCAGGCTGCTTTCAGTTGGGATATACAGAATCACGAGAAGCTTTCCTCGGTGGCTGGGAAAATAAGGATAGTGTGTGACATATGACATTTCAATACGACTTTTTTACTGCAGTCACAAAGATCAGGCGAAAGGATTACATTTGAAAATCAATTTCAGGAATGAAAACTGTGTTTTAATTTGAAAATGGGAAAATATGAACAAATCTGAACATTGCTGATGTCATATACAGACTTCTCCTTTCCTGATAAAAAATATAAAATATTTAATTAAAATAGGACTTATAATTTGAAACATGATTTTCTCTTTGTTTTCTTTTCTTTTTCTTTCTTTTTTAACAGATAGTGCCTTTGTGGATTGCTCCCAACCTGTTAACCTTCTCTGGATTTGTCATGATTTTAGTTAATTATTTTCTAATATCTTTTTATGACTGGGACTACACTGCTTCAGGTAAATGTTGTCATGTTGTAAGTGCAGAGCTGTTTATGTCCTGCTTCTAAATAATACAGGGAGGTATCAGATATCTGAATCTTCCCCTCATTCCCTTAATGAGGCTCCGTGTCCATACAGGAGGATCTGACCTCACACATGGCATTATAAATTTAGGTCATTTTATTGGAACAGCTTATTTAATTCATCCCTAAATACAGGTTTCAGCATATGCTGCTTGAATTCTATAATATCCCGTTTTATTTAAAGTGTGTGCCAGGATTAAATACACTGCCAAAAACCACCTTAATGTTCTTCATAAAATTTTCATTGGTTTCACATTTCCTAATACCTAAATCCATGCCTGAAGGAGTTAATTCTCCTTTCATTACTCCATATCCACCCATTTGAGACTGCTTCTAGACAAAGAAGAAATAGTGTTTCAACAAATCTTTCTTGAAATTATGACTTTCAAAGTCTGAGTCCCTATTGCTCCTCATGACAGACAAAGTCAGAAGCTTTTTGGAGCTGGTTTCTCCTGAGTGTAGGGCACTTTCAGCTCTGGACTTCTCAGACCAGCTGTTGGAGCTTACAGCAAATAGTACACATCTCCCAGGTGGTTAATGTATAGAAAGCTTTGCTTTTCTTGAAACTTCACCATTTGGTGAAGACTTACCACTTTTATTTCCTGAAACAATTATGTTTGGGGTTTTTTTCTACTTTTAATTTCTTGTGCCTGCGGTTAGATTCAGGAGCTGCTCTTTGGCATGAGCTGTGTGTACATTTATCACAATTCTGGAAGCAGGGATACTTGGTAGCAGTTTTGATTCAAAAATAATCGTGTATGAGCATCCGAACCGGATCTTTTAATGGGATCATTTTATCTTGACACATTCCCAGTAGATACGCATTGAACTTGAAGACATTTGAAATGCTGATTTAGTCTGTTAGTTGAGATTTCTATATGCAAGCCTCTTCTCGATTTCACACGAGAACAGTGCCCATCATTTCACAACTGATTGAAAACGTTCCTGCAACCTAATGAGCCTTCTGAGTATCGCGTATCAATCCCATACCTAGGATCAGAAATAAAAGACTTAATTTCCTGGACAGCTGGTTTTCATTCTACAGTTTGAAAATTTGCAGCTAGGAGTCAGGAATTGCCGTCTGTTCTTTCAGAGAGGTGAGATGAGGCACTGAGAGGAGAGGT
This sequence comes from Syrrhaptes paradoxus, assembly GCA_013400615.1. Classification (NCBI taxonomy): domain Eukaryota; kingdom Metazoa; phylum Chordata; class Aves; order Pterocliformes; family Pteroclidae; genus Syrrhaptes; species Syrrhaptes paradoxus. The sequence continues at coordinate 1,773 of VZTO01022472.1, forward strand.
GGTCAGGGCGCTGCGTTAGGTCCTGCATCTCCCCGTTCAGCAAAGACACACTCTGTGTGTAAGTGTTGCATTTACAGTTATTTAGTGCCAGTGTTGGCCTTATTGGATAATGTTTAAGTTAAATAGAACACTTTTTGGAAAAAGGATTGGTTTCTTTAAAAGAGCAACAGTAACTATGTGTTATTGCTGTAAGCAGAGCAATAACAGAACCCTGGGTTCAGCTTTTCCTTTTTTTTTTTCCAAGGAAAAAAAGGAAGGGTGCTAATATCTGTCCTAGCCTAAGGACAAAAATTTTCTGTTCAGATCTATATGGTAAAAGTGCTATACAAAACCCAATAATAATGGTCATGCTTGAAAATAACTTTTCTTTGTCTTCAGATGAACATTAACTCATTTGTTGATGGATCCCATGACCTGTGAAAATTTTTCCCCTAGTTACTGTCATTATTTTGTGCAGTACTAGGGTCATTTCAGGACCAAAAAACCTCTACCTTAGCTTCCCTCCTTTATGGTATAAACACATTCAAGCCTCCTCATTGCTTCTTTGAGAGAGCTCACTGATGTCCTAAGGTCGAAACCGAATGTTTCAATCTGTTTGACGTAGTGGGCTCATCAGTGGCAGCTTGTTCGTATGTATACACGTATCTTGGTGGGTTTCTTTGGTGTTAAGCACTGTTAGACTGACTCACTACCCGATTTATTTCAGGTACCAGTCCTGGACTTGTTCCCACCTGGGTGTGGCTGTTCAGTGCTTTTACCACGTTTTGTGCTTACGCTTTAGGTAAAGTACAATGAGATAATTTACACATATGATGTCTTCCTGTGTTTTTATCTAGTTCATTAGTGCTCAGCACTATCAAAATGAAGAGGATAGTGGATAAATCTTTGATATCTCTCCAAAGCAATTCTCTGAGATGGAAAAAAATCCCAAACCAACAATAAAAAAACAGCCATAAGGCTTAAAAAAAAAAAAAAGGCAATTTTTAATGATATATTAGGGGTTCTATGACGGTTACTCTTACCTCTTTTGAAAGTTCAAATTGTTTTAGAGAAACAGTGGAAATTATCACACAGCAGCAGGCATTGCTGTTGAGTTTCATCAAAATCTTTGTCCCCCAGCAGTGACATTCTGAAAAACTCCTTGAAGCTTCATTAGCAGAGGGTGCTTTCAAGAACAGGGAAAATAAAGGGCAAAGCAGAGAAAAAGGAAAATAAATGTAGCATTGTGTTTTAACCTGCTAGGCACTTCAGTGCTTATAGTGTGTGTCAGGAGAGATGGTATCAATGTGTTGGCAGGCCTGAGCTTCTTGTGGAGATGAAATATCTTTTTTTTTTTTTTTCTTTCCTGTTGCTGTTTTTCTCCCCTAACACCTATACCTCATCTTCAGTTTCATATTCCATTTTTGCTTTTTGTGCCATACCATGACTGTATTTTTAGGTACATTGCATCCTGTTGTGCCCTGGTATGAAGACATAGACCTGAACTGATGCAGATCTGGGAGAGATCCACGTTAGCATGGCTTTCTCGCTTCCTCTTCCAAAGCTAACTCCTTCCAAACTGGTCTCCCCATGATTGTACAACAGAGCTAATTTTTTGCGGACACTCAAGGTGGCCTATTTACGTGGACTGCGCTGTGCTGTGTAAACGTACCCTCTCTTTTGGAGCTGGTTCTTACAAGGCAGAGTGTAGCCACACATTTGTGTGCCATACTTAAGATGCCCAGGCTAGATGTAAATGTGTTCTAGGTGTACACTGCAGTGTTATGTGAAGATGCTGGCCCCTTTTGGTGTCAGATCTATGAATGCAGAGCCGTCTTGATTAACCTGGCTGTATCCCCTTGTGCAGACATCTCCCTCTGTGTTGTGAATATCTTGCCATTTCTATTCAAGTGGCGAGTTTGTGCCAAAATTATTTTGTCCAGAATTTCTTTGTGTTTGTAGCATGAAAATCATTGGGACAACTGTCCCTTGAAGCTGACTACCAGTCAGATTTCCCTAACAGTTCTCTGTAATCGTTAGCAGAAGCAGCAGTTTATTTTGTGAAAAGCATCCTTTATGTAATTGTAGGGAATTTAATGAAGTGGCTGTTGTTTCATAAATAGGAATTAGATATTGGAGCTGTTAGTGTATGACACCCCAGGAGGTTCATTGGAAATTCACCTTCTGAGGTTCTTAATACAGATGTTACTTCCCAGTGAAGCCTATAGTTCCTAATACTTCGAAGACAAGGAATATGATGTTCCCAGTCAAAGCTATAATGAACTGATGTATATGAAGATTTTTGTGTCTCCTGTCCAAGCCACTTCATGAAATATTTAGTCTCAGATTTAATTCTGCATGGCCAAAGTTTTCCCTTTGGAAGACTGCAGAGAGCCATAATAACTAACCAAATGTGCAGCTTTAATCTCTCTTAGCTTCTTTTTAATGACACACTTACTCTCCAAATTCCCTGGTGTGCTGCTCTTTTCCCCCCTCCTTTGTTAAGGTGGTTTGGTATCTTTTTCCTTTCCATAAAATGGGATGCTCTTTGCTGTTATTGAAAAGTTATAGAAACTTTAATAAAACTGAAGATTTATGAGTCTTCATGAGACAAAATCATAATGTAGTAATTCTAAGGCAGTGGAAGTGTGGGACAGCGTATGTCCACTGTTGAACATACACTACTGTTGGCATGAATGAGTTCAAAGTGAAACCTAAACAAGAAAATATTTTCAGTCTCTTAAAAAGCTAATGAAACCACATGGAAATTGTGGGTAAGGATTTGTGAAAATCCAATTTTACATACACATTATACAGTTCTTATGTTTTTCCCCATGTTATAATTAGAAGTACTGTATTTCATGACACCTTTATAAGTCTCTTTTCAGTAAAACGTTCCTACAAAGTGAAATCCACTCTTTCACTGATGTACCTGTTTTAGTATCTAGTGTGAATACTTCTTTGTGACAACATAAAATGATTTATGAACATACCAACCTTCTATCATTCTAATTTAAAAAGTATTGCCCCTGTAGCTGAATTCTCTCTGATTTGGGATAGATGTTCTTGAAATATGAAAGACCGTTTACTGTTTAGGGATGTTTACATACCTATTTGCAAGTTAAGTTTCAGAAGAATCCTAAAATAGACTAAAGAACTTCTACATTTATAACACCTCAAGCTTAAGCACACAGTTTTCTTTCTGTACTTTTCAGTAAGATGCTAACAATTCAATGGCAACGTTGATGGAGAGAGAATGTGGCCCTAGAAGAGGGCAAGCTATATTTGAAATCCTCTATGATATCTTTAANGCATTGTGTTTTAACCTGCTAGGCACTTCAGTGCTTATAGTGTGTGTCAGGAGAGATGGTATCAATGTGTTGGCAGGCCTGAGCTTCTTGTGGAGATGAAATATCTTTTTTTTTTTTTTCTNGACTGCGCTGTGCTGTGTAAACGTACCCTCTCTTTTGGAGCTGGTTCTTACAAGGCAGAGTGTAGCCACACATTTGTGTGCCATACTTAAGATGCCCAGGCTAGATGTAAATGTGTTCTAGGTGTACACTGCAGTGTTATGTGAAGATGCTGGCCCCTTTTGGTGTCAGATCTATGAATGCAGAGCCGTCTTGATTAACCTGGCTGTATCCCCTTGTGCAGACATCTCCCTCTGTGTTGTGAATATCTTGCCATTTCTATTCAAGTGGCGAGTTTGTGCCAAAACTATTTTGTCCAGAATTTCTTTGTAGCATAAAAATCACTGGGACAACTGTCCCTTGAAGCTGACTACCAGTCAGATTTCCCTAACAGTTCTCTGTAATCGTTAGCAGAAGCAGCAGTTTATTTTGTGAAAAGCATCCTTTATGTAATTGTAGGGAATTTAATGAAGTGGCTGTTGTTTCATAAATAGGAATTAGATATTGGAGCTGTTAGTGTATGACACCCCAGGAGGTTCATTGGAAATTCACCTTCTGAGGTTCTTAATACAGATGTTACTTCCCAGTGAAGCCTATAGTTCCTAATACTTCGAAGACAAGGAATATGATGTTCCCAGTCAAAGCTATAATGAACTGATGTATATGAAGATTTTTGTGTCTCCTGTCCAAGCCACTTCATGAAATATTTAGTCTCAGATTTAATTCTGCATGGCCAAAGTTTTCCCTTTGGAAGACTGCAGAGAGCCATAATAACTAACCAAATGTGCAGCTTTAATCTCTCTTAGCTTCTTTTTAATGACACACTTACTCTCCAAATTCCCTGGTGTGCTGCTCTTTTCCCCCCTCCTTTGTTAAGGTGGTTTGGTATCTTTTTCCTTTCCATAAAATGGGATGCTCTTTGCTGTTATTGAAAAGTTATAGAAACTTTAATAAAACTGAAGATTTATGAGTCTTCATGAGACAAAATCATAATGTAGTAATTCTAAGGCAGTGGAAGTGTGGGACAGCGTATGTCCACTGTTGAACATACACCACTGTTGGCATGAATGAGTTCAAAGTGAAACCTAAACAAGAAAATATTTTCAGTCTCTTAAAAAGCTAGTGAAACCACATGGAAATTGTGGGTAAGGATTTGTGAAAATCCAATTTTACATACACATTATACAGTTCTTATGTTTTTCCCCATGTTATAATTAGAAGTACTGTATTTCATGACACCTTTATAAGTCTCTTTTCAGTAAAACGTTCCTACAAAGTGAAATCCACTCTTTCACTGATGTACCTGTTTTAGTATCTAGTGTGAATACTTCTTTGTGACAACATAAAATGATTTATGAACATACCAACCTTCTATCATTCTAATTTAAAAAGTATTGCCCCTGTAGCTGAATTCTCTCTGATTTGGGATAGATGTTCTTGAAATATGAAAGACCATTTACTGTTTAGGGATGTTTACATACCTATTTGCAAGTTAAGTTTCAGAAGAATCCTAAAATAGACTAAAGAACTTCTACATTTATAACACTGTTCAAGTAACCTCAAGCTTAAGATCCAGTACTTCTTTCTGTACTTTTCAGTAAGATGCTGACAATTCAATGGCAATGTTGATGGAGAGAGAATGTGGCCCTAGAAGAGGGCAAGCTATATTTGAAATCCTCTATGATATCTTTAATTTTCAGAGTTGTGTGAACTGTCCCAAGAGGTTTGTGTTTGAGCAGAGGATATCTCACAGCTGCTTAGGTATTACAATAGGGAGATGGTCTAAAATCTGTACAAAATGAAATCTCATGTTTTCCTGGTTTAGATCCCTGAAGTATATTTACATTAAACAAAACTCAGAGTACTGCCAAATACTCTGGAGGAGTAAGTAGCATATGATCTATAGCAGCTGTGGAGTCTTTGGTCTCACTCTGCTGAGGTGTATTTTTAGTCAGTTTTGGGTTACTGATGCTATTAGGAGCTAATAATTGTTAGCTATAGCACGTTCCGACTAACATGAAAAAGAAAAGAATTCTCCATGTTATTTTGAGACTTAGAATAGCAATCAGAAATCTGTAAGGTTTCTTCTGTGTACCTTTTCCTTAAAGGTTCATCCTGCATATGCACTTAAGAGGAAAATATTTCTATTTCTCACCAGCACAGTCTCAGAGAAGAAACTAAGGGTATGGTTTGACAATACAGCTGAGAAGGGTTACAGCTGCTAGAGCCCCTCCTTCCTTCTGCCTGTGACCACCGCCCCTCCCTTGTGCCATCTCCCTTGCCTTTTGCACCATTCACAGGGCCAATTCTGTTCAGTGACCCAGATGAAAACAAAATGTTTGCTGTCTTTCCACCAGCTGAGCAGGTTTCAGGTCCTCCCCTGTTCAACAGCAGTGAACCCTCAGATCGACTCAAACCATATTGTCCAACTGCCCCCTCAGAGTGAGATCCAGTACAGTGTATTTGGGCATCTTTCAAGCACTTGAGTGTTAAAAGTGATCAACACATAACTCACCTTAACAATAAGGTATTCCTGTCTCCTGATATTTCAATCAAAAGACTCTTTCAAATATCTGAGGTAGGCACACACACAAATACATTTTGTGAAATTCGCTCCCTGAGGCTGCTGTGTAACTGTTAGTCATTGAAGCATTTAGCGTCAGGCGACCGCAATGCCTCAGTGAATCTGCCCTGCAGCCTGAGGTCTCGGAGGGTCCACAACACCTACGGGTGGGCAAGAAGCCCTGTGGACACTTCTCAGCACTTTCATTGAGAAACTGATTGCAGAGACTGATATCAAAGTGTTTGAAGACCACTGGGGACGAGTGGTTGTGAATGTCATTCTGAAGCTGGTAAGGAAGGTGCCATTTATTTTAAGAGCTGAGGTGAGGACAGAAAAATTGCTTGGCAACTGAAGCGAATATTTTACGAGCAATGCTAATGTGTTGGTATAGAAGGGACTGATGTGCTTCTGTTTGCTGTCATTGCTGTGTTTTCCCATATGTTATGTACAGAAATAGTGACGTGTACGTGAAGAAGGTGACTCCTTTTGTTGTGCTCTAATTCTTTGTTTCATTTCCTTTCCCAATCCTTTTAGATTCCATAGATGGGAAACATGCTCGAAGGACTCAGTCCAGTACTCCTCTGGGAGAATTATTTGACCACGGGCTGGATAGCTGGGCTACCTCAATTTTTGTGCTTTCTTTTTTTTCTGTCTGTTCCCGTGACAACGGGAAGACTGGAGTTTCTGTATATACAATGTATATATATTTAAGCATTGTCTTATTTAACTTTATGTGTTCACACTGGGAGAAATATAACACAGGAGTTCTTTTTCTTCCTTGGGGATATGATATAAGCCAAGTGGTAAGTATTTATCATTCCTGTTTTGGTTTTATTTTTTTTTAACTATGTTAGTGTTTTCATAATATTACAGAAATAGAAAAACAGAGCTCAAGGCAAATGTATTTGGCCCAGATTTTGAATGTGAAATAGCATAACCCTAAAAGTAATTCAGAAATATTTCCTGCGTTGGCAAAGAAGGGATGCTCTCAAGCAGATTGTCAGCCTCAGAGATTCATTGCCTTGCAGGAAAAAAAGGCTTGCAGCAAGCCTAGCAGTCAGGTAGTGCCCATGAGAATGTCATTTAACCGCATTTGATTTGTGGTATCAACAAAAATTATCCTATCTGAAGCCATAAACAATTTTCCCGTCAACACTAGGTTCTGAGGCATGATGTGAATTACTCCAAGTAGTATTTATTAACAGTAATTATTCAGTTTTACAATACTAGACCTTCTCAATTCTACCACCTCTTACATTCAGTGTTGTAACGGAAATCGCATTGTACCTGTACAGTGAGCATTAGCTGTTGTCAAGTGAGTTTTACCCTTGGAAAAAAAGTCAGAGTCATACCATTAGAGGTTTCCTTTTTGGGGGAATGGTGTTCAGTAACGTGAATTACGTATCAGCCCACAGCCAGTCCCCATCTGAGTTCTTGACCCTAACTTGAGGTGGACCTCTTTAGAAACACGACCAGGGCACCACGATGAGCGGTGGCCTTGGTGCACAAGTGAGTAGCACCAGTAACGAGATCACGGCACTGTGAAGGGCTCAGCGCTGGGACTTCTGGGCTGGCTTATCTATTTCTTAGGTTGCCAGGCTCTTGCAGCCTGAAGAGCACAGTCCCATTCTTCTGAGCTTCGTGTCACAGGCATGAGATGAAAGGTACAGCTAAATATACATAATTGGAAAGGAGCTTGACAAATATTCAAATATGTGTTTTAATAGAAATACAGTATTTGAATTAATGGCTGCAGATGTATCGCTGTAAACATAATCAGGATCCAGTGGTTTGAGAACAACTCAGAGATGGTGGTCCAGCTGTGGTGCGTCTGTTTTGTCCTCTTGAAAATAGGTTCTGGGGGAAGAAGCTGGCTCAGAACTAAGACGTTAAGCAGCCAGCTGGTCTGCAGGTTTCAGCCATGCCTTTGTAAGGCTTCTTAGTGAAGTTCTTCCAGCAGGAGAGGAATTGCTGTGCTCAAACCAATTTCACTTGTTGCTCAGATGATCACTGTAGATATACATGTGAATGTTTAGAAACCTCTTCTGGATTGCTACAGCATCCGAACTGTATTAGTGATTAAATATGGGAGTCAGTACCAAATAGTGGAGCAGTGCTGTTAACTCCGTCAGTGCCTGTTGGTGGCCTGTGCCTCTGTCACTGCTCTCCCTTGCCTGACAGATTTGTGGTGAGTCTGGGTTCAGTAAAGTTTGTAAACTGCTTTGATTAACTTGGATGCAAGGTGCTAACAAGTGCTATTTCCTGTTCCCCTCTGACGCTGAATTGCTGTCCTGCATGCGTACTTTCTACTAACCTCTGTGATGATTTCCCTACAGTCAAAATGATAAGCATATAAATGCTTATGGATTTTTTTATGCTATATAGTGCAATCATCAACAGTAGTGGAAGATTTTACTATTGAAATGTCTGTATGTCAGTTTTCTCATCTGTAAAAGTTAGCTTTTGTAGTTGTGATTGCCCATTAACAAATATAAAACAGGATCCATAGATTGAGGTATTATTTTTTCCATTAGTCCAAACTACATTTCACATACAACAGAAAGTACATAATCTAATTTTTTTCCAACTGTACTAACTAGTCTGGTAGAAGATCTTAATTCCCTTACAAACATTGCCTTGCTCTTCTTTTGTAAACCCATTCAGCAAATTTAGTGTGATGTGTGCATTGTTAAAGGCAGCTTCTCATCTCCAGCTGCTTGCAAGAGAGGATACTGAGGACATTAGCAAATGGCTGGTGATGAGTAAGAAAGGTAATGTTCCCCTTTGCTGGTTTTTTTCCTCACTATTTCTCTGCCAGATATTCCTACAGTTGCATTCAGAGGCAGAGAGAGCAGAAGCACTCGCAGGCTGCTTTCAGACTGACTCCCGGTGTTTAGTTCACTATTTCCACTATTTCACCGATAACGTGATGCTGTTGCATCGGCATCTCAGACATTCAGGTGGTCTAGTCACCTGCTTCTGCTTTTAAAATTGATGGTAGCCAGGAACTTTTGGACTTCCTTATCCCCACAAAACTCAGGAAATACAGTAATCGACATAAGTGTGCAAATTGATAACTGTGGACCTTTGTGAAAGCTTAACTGGCACGTAACTCCCAGGACGCGGCTGCTGAGTCAGCTCCACTGTATATAAACAGACAGACTGCTCGCTCATCCTTCCAGCTTTCTAAATGAGGTCTTAGAGGCTGCCTCCGTGAAGTCAATGTTAGTCAAAATCAACACACCAAAAATTTGAAGCCAAAGAGTGTTTTTTCATACAGAATATCTGTGAAATAACAGGCAATCTCAACCTGGGAGTGCTGCATCACCACATCCCAGGGCAGGGGATTCCCCCGACAGAGCCGGTTGCATCGACGCTCCTGTTCCTAGAGGTGCGCCGACATCTGACAGCGATACTCGTGACTGCCCTGCCAAAAGTACTGACTCTAATAATGGATAATACTGAAGTTCCTCTTTTATCGCTTGCCAAAAAAGTCTGTTCTGAATTCAACATGTGAGGGTAAATTCAGGCGCCATCAAAGCCAGTTGGCGTTTTGCCGTCAACTTTGATGAGGCCAGGAGTCCATCCGTCATGTCTTATGGATAACATAATGCAATTTCTTCAGAAAGCCAAATGTTAGCTCTCTTGTAGTCGGTTGCAAACTGTAGTACACACGTCCTTCATTTAGACCAAAATTTGACTCACTGTCTTTGATGGCCCAAGATGTAACTCTCATACTAGTGCTTGCTTGTTTCGGGATGGCAGCATAATGTCCTGTAAAGTGGAGCCAGGAGAAAAATAACAGGCCCTTTTACTCTTGCATTTGTACTAAGATGATAAGCAAAACTCTGTGCCTTCAGAAGTAAATGGCTTAAAATGCTTTATCCTTTTTCTGTAGGTATTAATTATAGCGTATCTGCTCACTGGTACTGTTGGGGTGGAAATCTGGCAGAAGCCTCTCCTGTTCGGTTATTACATCACAGACGCATTAGTAATCTTGCTTGTAGGTAAGTGTCCAGATCCATGGAAACTGTACTGGTTTTTAATTATTTTGATTAGTTATTTCTTATATTTCCTTCATAATTTTTTTTCCTTTTGCAAGTGTTGGCTAGTCCAAAAAAGTACATGAATAGAGCTGATTAAAAGGGCTAATACTGGAACCCTTTAAAAAAGTAGATCATTTTGGAAGCATTTTTTCTCACTGAATTTCTATCTGTTGCACACAATTAATACAGAAAATGTTCCTTATTTGCATGTGCAGTTCAGTGCAGGGTGCTAGCTGGCTGGCTGGCACTCAAAGTCTCAGGAACTCCTCATGTCACTCAGGTAAAATGTTGCTCACATTTACATATAATATAAGTTTAATGTTTTGGCCTGCAGCACACTATGCTGCAAAACCTTACAAATAAAGGGAATAATGTCATTATTTAAACAATGTTAGGAGGCACAACTGCAAATCTGAAAAAGAGCCAGGTGGCATCTAAGCTCTTCTTTAGAATTACTTTCCCAACAGAAGTAATGCATTTTTCATACACAGCAATAGCCTATTTGCTCGTTATTTGAACCTGTCTGTGTAGATTGAAATAAGCATCAAACATTTTTCGACTGCTACAGGTAGACTGAGAACAAGAGCAGTTATGTTTCAATGAGTTAAAAATGTGGTAGTCTTAGCTAAAAATGTGCGTGTGAGAAATGGCTTCAATGTGTTGCTTGGAAGGTAAAGAAATTAGTGTATAAATTTTAGGGATTTTTATACTAATGTACAAATGATGAGAAGAGGGCACCAAAAAGTGTTTGACGCAGCCTAGACTTACATCCCAGGAAATATCTTCAGTCCTTGAGCCAAATGGAGGGCTTGGATGTAGGTGCTTACCCAATGCCAGCTTTGACTAGGAGCTGTCTGAGCATTTCGAGGGACTTTTGAATCCACTGCATTGACATGTGCTCTCACCACCCTTTCCCATGGAAGGGTCTTCAGCAGTACTGTCTTCACCCTCAGCCGTGCTTCCCAGAATTCCCAGATTAGAAAGGACCCCACATTCAGACTGTGCTTTCTAATTAGCATGGACAAGGACGTGGTTTTGACAGTTCTTTGTGCTTTGCCCAGAGTATAAAACTGACTGTATGTGATCAGGATTGTACAGTCTTTTTTTTTTTTTTTTCTTTGTCAGGCCTGTTTTGGGCACTCTGAGGAAAAGAAGGAAAGGAAGGGGAAAAAAATAGCGCTTGCTTTTTCAAGTCAGTGAATTGTTCAGCTTGACAGAGGTGAAGCTATAAAACATCCTCTGGTGGCTGGCAGGGCACTGAGGGACAGGGACTCAGTGTGCTCTGGAAGGAGCACTGCAGGTCCAGGGGANTTGTCTTCACCCTCAGCCATGCTTCCCAGAATTCCTGGATTAGAAAGGACCCCACCTTCAGGCTGTGCTTTCTAATTAGCATGTACAAGGACGTGGTTTTGACAGTTCTTTGTGCTTTGCCCAGAGTATAAAACTGACTGTATGTGATCAGGATTGTACAGTCTTTTTTTTTTTTTTTCTTTGTCAGGCCTGTTTTGGGCACTCTGAGGAAAAGAAGGAAAGGAAGGGGAAAAAAATAGCGCTTGCTTTTTCAAGTCAGTGAATTGTTCAGCTTGACAGAGGTGAAGCTATAAAACATCCTCTGGTGGCTGGCAGGGCACTGAGGGACAGGGACTCAGTGTGCTCTGGAAGGAGCACTGCAGGTCCAGGGGAGATGGATGCTGGCTTGTCCAGAAGCAACAAGTTGGATGTGCATAGGTGTTAGGTCAAAGCAGCATGGGCTAGTCCATTGAACATGCTCGTTCAGTGCTGCACACATCGCTGCTTTTGTTCCTGTCACTACGGCACATTCCAGCCCGTTCGGTCAGTACACTGCCAGCTTCCCTGGTGCTTGGGAAGCCATGGATGAAGGTTTAATTCAAACTGTTCAACGTATTGGGAAGGTTTGTGGTAGGAAAGCGTGTCAATGTCATCAACTCTACAGAAGCGAGTATCCTTTCTCATACTCTACCAAAAGCAGCTGCAAAGCAAGGCTTGATGGACTACTCCATTAGCACTAGGAAGAAGCACTACTTCTGCCTCGTACGGTGTGCTTGCACAAATGGATCTGTGAGCAGAGAGTTGAGTGTTTCTTCCATAATTGTCCCAAGCAATGAGGCCATTTTTCTTTAAAAGCATTCTCTCTCTCACACTACCCACAATGCCATTAACAGGGCAACTTTTGCAGCTCAATTGTAGTTAAATATGGGTTTGAAATACTCTGGAAATTGTCTTGGTTGACTTTATATTGCAAAATTGTCACAGTGCTTAGTAAATCTCTTAAAAACAATCACTAAATTTCAGTATTAGAAAAGCAGAATCCGTCCACTGAGGATCGCGCTGATCCAGAAAGCAGTGCCATTGCACCACAGGTGTGAATCTCAGTTCAGCAATAGCAATTAAGGTGGTTGTCGTCGGATAACTTGGGTACAGTGAATTTGGATATCTCAAGTTTTTAGAAGCTTGCAGTAAATTGGAAGATCCCACTGTGACTGCAGAAAAAGTATCGTCTAACCTACACCAAGGGCTGAGCAGCCAGGAAGATGAAATTATTCTTCCCCTTTAGAGAGGCTGCAGCAAGTGTGTCTTCCTCAGCCAGATCCGTTTGTATCAGAGATCCCACTCTCTGGCATGCTCAGTTAAATAAATGCCTTTGTGGCTACTTAAAAAACAAAGGGATATAGTGGGCCTCTGGTGCTTTTTACAAGTTAGTTTCCCAGGACCCCGAGAGGAGCCGTTAAACCATAACTGGCTGTCCTTGACCATCTGATGGCATTTAGTAGTCACTAGTGGTCCTTCCAACAATGAACCTGTAGCTGCTCCATCAATACTTGGCAGAGGTTTCCTGTGTTGTTTTGTGCTTTTACTGTTCTGTACACAACAGGAGTTCAGCTGCTGAGCTGACAACAGCTGGGCTTTAGCTAGTACCTTCTGTAGTGGGAAGAAATCCAAACAAGACGCACAAGAGTCGAGTTTTTCAGATGAGTTTCCTGGAGTTTGAGGGGTGGAGGAATGGAGAATAGCCCACATAATAACCTAAGGATGAACTCTGCAAAAGCACCTCCTCAGAGGAAGCTGTGGTATCACCAGGTGACACCCACTCACTGAAAATAATGGAATTTTTACCAGGTGCCAGAACACACAAAGATATACATAAAAGTGCAGCAATGCCGGTGTTTAGATTAGATGTTTTAGGAAAGCCTCCCAAGAGAGAGCTTTACGTATGTCCCTGGCCACTGTCTAGCACACTGTGAACACCTGTAGGGAGGCCAAGTCTCGGCTGCTGAACAGTGACCTCAGAGGACTCCCCTGTGAAGCAGAGAAACTTCTGCATAGTGTTTTATGGGAATTTTTCAGCTACCCAGCGAAAAGAAACAATTTTCACAGGCAGTGAATGCAATTCCATCCTGCAGCTCCAAAACACACACCTAGCTGGGCACCAAACAGACGAAGAGGGTCATTCTCCTGCTTCCAGTGTGTTGTCCTGGCTGCTAGGCAGAAATGCCTTTTCCCTCCTAGCATGAAAGCAGCCAGACCTTTCTGAATTTATGTGCCTGTGTGCTCAGCTGGAACTGATTCCTTCTGCTCTCAGCAAGGCTTCTGTGGATGACACTCCAAAAGCTCTCTTGGGATTTATCCACAATTTTCCCGTAGCATTATCTGGCTAACTAGAGTCCCTTCAAAGGGCAGCACTGGAATGAGAGCTATCATTTATTTTTGCCCCTCCAGGGTATCCCAAATGCCTAGGGTTCCCTGTCGCTGTGTTATCAGGTTGAGAGCAATATAAAATATTTACAATAAGCATTTTAAAACAGTCGGTTCCCCACATAAAGTCTAGTGTCACAAATGATGCTATAGACTTAATAAGATTTTCACTGACAGGTTAACATTAGTAGTTCAGGGAGCAGCATTACTAATTGATGATGGTTTCTGTCTCACATTGCAATTAAATTACCTATAGTAGGTGCATGTTCTGAATGAAGTGTTTCCCATTCTTGGGACATTCATGCTTTCTCTGGTGCTCGATTCTCGCTGTGCCCAGAAAAAGGGGATGATGTGTACATGCTGTGTGAACAGGACTACATCAAAGAAGCACCTGCATCCATCAACTAATTTCTCAGTCTGTACTAAATCCCTCCAGATGCTAATTGTTGGTTTACAGCTCAGTCCAAGAGAGATAAATGCAGTGTGTGCTTCCTTAGACACTGAAAATAAGCTAAAAAATCAATAAGCGTGGTAAAAGCATCCCTTTACAACTTTATACTCAAGAAGTATCTTAGATCCTAAACATCTGAAACACACATCAGCTTTGTGCATGAAGACAGTGCTGGTGTTTACACTGTGCTCTTAATCCCTGTAAAATTATTTCACACTGTGTCGATCGGTTTGGGTGTATTTTTCATCTGTCCTTAAATTGCTTAATGTATTCAGACTTTACAGGCTCAATTAAGTCTGAAAATTATATACTCATTTTCTAAGCTTTTTTTTTTTTCAGTTACTAATTGGTTCTAAGCTTGCCATTTTATATAATAATTAAATGTAATTTTATAGTTAGTGGACGGCTCAATATGCAATTATCTGTTTGCACAACCAATTAAGAGTTGTCTTCTCAAGACATGCCTGAGAAAATCACGCTGTTCCGTAAAAAGCTGCTACACCCATTACAAGCGCTTCTAAATGTTCACCTCTGGATGAAGGTTATTTCCAGGCACTGGAATATATATACTGCATACGTATATACATGCCTGTGTACACATGCTTATGTATCTGTGTGTTTATGCATATATATATATTTGGAAAACAAAATAATGCCTTTATTTCTGATATGTCTCTAATCCTGAATTCCTGAATGTGTTATTTCTTGGGGCTTGGGGTTTTCTTTTGTTTTTAGTAAGAACAAAATAATGCCTGATAAAGAGCTTTGCAAATGCCTATTTTTCTGAAAAGGGAGTCAAGATAGTGCAAGGCAGAGGACTGACCGTAGGATTGTACCTAAATCCGAGGATTTGGGCTTGATACCTTCAGCCTGGCATGACACAAGAATTCCCTCTGTGTATCTGTGCCACCCATCTGTGCTTTAGTATTTCGGCCTTTAATACAGGCCTGTGTTCTTACAGTTGGGTCTCGGAATTTAAATCAGCGAGAAAATGGGGGAAAATATTGAAGGAGAAATGAAAAAATACTGAACAGCAGTAATACCTCTAATAAACACTTGGTGACTTTTATTTTCTACAATGTGTTAAAAATGCCTGGTACACTAAACTTGGAGTTTTTAAGGATTTTAAAATAAAATATGTGCATTTAGGATGTTAAAAAAAAAAAAAAGCTCCATCATCATCACACTGGGGCAGTGCCTGGGTGGCTGGGCGCCAGCCAGCGAGCAGTGGGTTTGCTTTCCAGGCTGCACCTTTTGTTCCCCAAAGCAGCAGGGAATGGCAGCAATGCAGCAGCAGCAGTTTAGCTCCTGGGCACAAAGGGATCCTTAATGCCAATTAAAAAGCAGACTTAATGAGTACCAAAAGCAGCCCCCAAGCCAGGCCTCCTTAGCTAAAAAAAGATGGGAAAGCAACATGTTGTAGGAAATGATGGAATTTTGAAAAATCCCATAAGAAACAGGGGAACACCCTTTGCTTTCCCTACCGCATCTTCAGCTCTCGCTCTGCTAGAAGGGAAGACATGTGAAAGCACAGAGGAGTAACTGGTGTAACTGCCCCGGTCCGAAAGTGGCTTTTAGCTAGCTGGGGGATTGTTTGTGGTCAGTGTGTTATTTCTAACTAAAATGGCACTTCATAAAAATAACAAATTGTTGGCAACCGTTGCTTTTTGAATTCTATTTCTAGTTCTAGTCTCTATTTCTGTTCCTCTCGGTTGCTTTTCTCCTAACAAATCAAACTTCAGGATTGCAGCAGGAAATTTAGATTTAACCTCAAGAGTCAATGTTTTGTCTCATGTCTGCTCTAATGTGATACAGATGTTGGAACTGCTGTACGTAACTCAAGATTTTATTGAACTAGCCCTCCCTGCCTAATAGAAAACATAGCTAACTGGAGAGCACATTAAACACAGATCATTCTGAAGGCACTAAGCTTGCAAATTTTAGAAATATATTTACAGAATACTTGGGTTATTACTTCGATTGCACATCCTTCAGCTGTTTGATACAGAGTTCCTGCCATGGTAAAAAATCAGAGCTCTTTATCTTACTTGTTTGAAAAAGCAAAACCAGGAGGTAAACAAATGAAAATGCAATACCTGAAATTATTTACAGGCTGGATAATATTTTTTTTTCCAGTTCTTTGTTTCCTCTTCCTTAAAAGATAACCAGATAGACTGGAGAAATAGATTATCTGTTGCATCCCTTTACACTTCTGTTTTCCAGCAATCCTGATCTCCGCTATTCCTGCTTTTTTTACTTTTCCTTGTCTCGAGTTGCCACTCTGGACACACTGTGCTAAACACCTGGGTATGTCTTTGATGAGGACTGAGTGGTAGACACTGACGTTTCCTGAGAGTCTGTTATGCCACATTAGCCCCAGTAGAAAGTAATCTTGAAATCTGTTCTTGCCTCTGTTCATTCTTATTTTTCCTTAGTTCTAATAATGAAATTAAAGTTTGCTACTTTTCTGTACAAACAGTATATTGTGTTTCTTAAGTGAGATTTTTTTAAGGTAAAAACAGAAGGTTTACCACATCAGAGTGCTTTTCTTACCCATAACAGAATAGGAATTATGTATTAATTTAGTGCACTAAAACCAATCCTCTTACCTTATAATATAAAAGCTGGGCAGAAATATGCTACCCAGAGAAATCTCCAAGCAGCAAACAGACCAGGAAAAAGCCAGTGATACACAGAAAACAGGGAAAAAACCCAACCCAAAACCAAAGAGCTCTGCAGGGAAACACAGAAAATGGATGTCACAGATTAAAAAAAAAGGATTATATATATTTTCACCAGGTAGGCTGACTAATACTGTTGCTTTTTTGTTTAAACCTTGAACTTCCATTTCTTGCTGGAGGTCTTCTTTGACCCTTGGGTAGACCAACATATTTTGGATGTGGGCATTAGGTGGGGTACAGGTGGGTCTTCAAGCAGCTCCAGCGCTGCTGGCAGCGTGTTGGTGATGCCCACAGCAGTGCAGATGCACACAGCAATAGCAGAGGTGTGTTCCTCGTCATTTGTGAGCTAAACCTGAGCCCCAGAAAGGTTGCAGCTGTATTAAAAAATATATAGTAAAAACCCTCACTCATTNGCTCTGCAGGGAAACACAGAAAATGGATGTCACAGATTAAAAAAAGGATTATATATATATTTTCACCAGGTAGGCTGACTAATACTGTTGCTTTTTTGTTTAAACCTTGAACTTCCACTTTTTGCTGGAGGTCTACTTTGACCCTTGGGTAGACCAACGTATTTTGGATGTGGGCATTAGGTGGGGTACAGCTGGGTCTTCAAGCAGCTCCAGCGCTGCTGGCAGCGTGTTGGTGATGCCCACAGCAGTGCAGATGCACACAGCAATAGCAGAGGTGTGTTCCTCGTCATTTGTGAGCTAAACCTGAGCCCCAGAAAGGTTGCAGCTGTATTAAAAAATATATAGTAAAAACCCTCACTCATTCAAATGGTGGCCAGATCTTGAAAATTAATTCATTTCAGCCATTGTATCGGCAAAGCTGATCATTAGTTGAACTTCAGTATACTGAACTATAAACCTGTTTGTTATTTCTCTGGTAATGTGGGCAGCACTCTTTGAGGTTAATTGACTCTATATGTTCCATTGGAAAGCTTTCAGTGTCAGCCTTGGGGTTGTTTTCTACAGAAACAGAGCAACTCGTGTGAAATGGGGCCGTGATTTTTTTTGGGTCCAGCAGAGGAATCTGTATGACAAATAACTGCTCCTACCTACAGACTATCTCAGAATTTTAAGAAGTCTTACCGGTCTTCTCGCTCATTACACAAGAAAATCTATATCAGCAACTATTTCTAGCAGCTAACTTTTGGAAAAATGAGGAAGGTTTTATCATTGCCTAAAGCCTCCAAACTCAGTTTGTATTCTGCAATGAATACTGAGTCATTTTTAAATAGCGCACTAGCTCTGTTGTATGAGAAAACTCTGAGGTCATCAGTGTAGCAGGATTGTAAATCATTACATGTGAGTATTTTTCTCTTCCAGGCTTCAGTTTGTTTCTTTCATTTCCACAAACACTGTACAACATTCACAGGTAAGTTAATTAACATTAAATAAGTTGCCATTCGATTCTGTATATTTAATTGTTTCCTCACTTGAGAAATAAATGCAGTGCTTGAAGTAGCCTAGCTTCTTTCAGCCAGATGCTGTCCTGATAATGCAGTAAAAGGATTTTCTGGCCAGTTTTGAGAATCTGACTGGTTTCTTTTCCATGTTTGTAACTCCTCTTCCTTTTCCTTTCACTTCCCGTTCACCAGACAGTCTCACACTGGTCCTGCACAGTAAATTGAAGAAAGCTCTGTAGTTATGAACACTCCATTTAATTTTCAGTCAAATGTAATTTGTAACTTCTACCTGCGATAGGTAAAATTCTGTAGCTGATCATCCTGTGCTCCATGAAGTACTTTATTGTCTTCCAGATCTTTCAGTAAAAGTCTCCTCTGTATGAAGTCTGCAGATAATTGCCATCAGATACAGGCTAGGCAGGTGGCAAGCTGCGATTACATCTAAGAGTTGGCTTGCTGCACCTAGGAATTTCATACACGGTTAGTTTATACTCCAGTGGCCTGTTTTTATTAGTGCTGCCTGCCTTCCTCTGGTATTTGCTAGCTCATTTCACTCACCTGTCACATCAGGTCTCTTAGGTCCTAAGTCTCTTGGAGGAGGGACTGTCACTGCCTGTCTTTGGGAATTACTGGAAATTAATATTAACATTTTGGAGAAACTATAACTATTGTTCCTACACAGCACTTCCCATGTCACAGTACTTGGTGTGGTTAATAAAAGCGTGAATAGCCCTGAGTTTGGGGCAGGAGATGTGGGGCAGGAAAGGCTGAGGACCCACGGAAAGGCTTTGGGGCAGGGTGCTGGGAGCAGCAGTGGGAGGGGGCTGGGGACCAGTGGTGCAAGGGACTCCGGGTCGGGGAAGTCTGGGAGAAGGAGGAAAGCAGCTTGGGCATGTCAGTCCCTGGCGGCAGCAGCATTTGGCCTGATGAACACTTAGTTTTTGCTGTCTTTCCTCTTATGTCAGGGCTTTTGTTTAGTGTTTTCCTTTTCGAGTCGTCATTCACTGTAGTTTTTCCCAGGCCTTCTGGTGGGTTTATCGTTGCTCTGAAAGGAAGAGCACAGTAATTGTAAACATCCAGTCAGGGTTGCTTGCGGGATGCACACACAAGCTATTTGATGATGAGAAATTTGAGTTTTCCAATAATCTCCTTTCTTTCTTCTTCCTGCTGCCTGTTCTCAGTTGTTACATTATCAGAAGAATATTCTTTTTTGGAATGAGAAAGATATTTATTGGAGTTTGGTCTGGCTGTTTCTATAAATAGATCAGAGATTTTAAACAGGATATTTCCCAGTATGCTTCAAACACATAATCGCTGTATTAAATTTTTAATTTTCCTGTATTCTAGTTAGCAGAAAAGCCTTCCCTTTAGGCTGTACTTTGGAAACATAAATTGTCTAGCAGCCTCACCTCTAGACCTAAACAACAGCAATGCCTACCAGCCATGTGCTGACTGTGTTGCCACTGAAAACATGGGGTGTGCTGTCTGAAGTCATTCCATGCCTCATGTCAGAAGTTTCATCCTCTAGAAAATAGATAATTTTAATTCACTGCAAGTCTGAATGCTGTACATTTGGATAGCGGGTGCAACAACAGAGCTACTGCAGCTCACTTTGTGTGTAAGGATGAGCTGGTGAAGCTGACCAGGAGCTATGTGAATAAGACTATATCATTTTATCCCAGAAATAAATGTTGCTTGGGTATCCTACAGTTTCTCATAGAGTGTCTGGATATCTAGCACATTTGCACAGGTCATTGTGTTGCAAGGTGAATTTTTGGGCTGCGTTTAGGCTAGTTTCAAGTTACTGTGAATAGAATCGATAAATTTTGTTACTCCATAAAATGATTGTATTTATTTACAGAGCACATTTAAAGAAAACACTGAAGAATGATTCTTTGTATGAAGGACTCCGGCCTCTTGTGTCACCTCTGTTGCTGTTCGTTCTTCTTACAGTCTGGGTGGTTTTATCTCCAGGCAACATATTAGCAAAACAACCCAGACTGTTTTTATGGATGGTTGGGGTTGCTTTCTCAAACGTTATTGTAAGTATGTTTGTGGTGGCAGTATTATTTAGAGACAGCTTTCTATTTTTATGTGAATAAACAGAAGGGAACAGAAACTGTAGTTAAAGCTCAGCAGAGTCACACCACTCTTCTACCTCTGTGTTACCCTCTCTCGTATAAAATACACCACAGCCGTTGTCTGGACACTCACAGTACCGCAATACCTGCTTACCACAGCAAAACATTTTTATGAGGGTTTTTACTTCCAGAAATATAATAGATATTCCCCAACACATAAACAGAACTGGGGACTTGTCCAAAGTAAAAGAAAACTCAACACAAGGGGTTGTAGCCTTCACCTGCTGTTGTGCCCATCAGTGTGATACATGCATTCCTGCATCCTGCAGCTCAACTGATCCCGTGTTTTCCCATCACTGTGCAAAGTGGTTTTTAGGGAAAAATATAAAGAAGTGCAGGGGCCTTGCAATGGCTCTCTGCCCACCAGTTAGTTTCTCCTGTACCACATTATTCTGTTAATTTCCCCCTTTTAATGCCTGTGAGACAACATAAACCTAGGTGAAGTAATATTTTTGGCTAAACTAAGAAAAAAAGGCTAAAAAAAGGAAAGCTGCTTATCCGTGAGAGAAGGAGTTCTTCAGGAGTGCTTCAGGACCAGGGGAATAAGGGATTGAGGGAGGAGAGCATAGTCTATTTTGCAGTCCTGTCATATGCTGAAGGTGAATTGCTCCCAATATTAATAAACAATTTTTATGGAAAATTACTGTACTTAACATGGTGTAATAGTGGTTTAAAACAATGTGAAATTCAACCGCTGGATGGGTGCAATTATTCAGCCAGAAAAACTATAACATATAGGTTGCTTTAGCAATTTCTGATACCCTCTGGAACAATTCCCAAAGAACTCATAAAACTAGTGTTATTCAAAAAAATCATGTTCAATACTGATAATGCATTGTAAGGAAAAACATTTTCATTAGGTAAAAATGCTTACGTCTTGGTTATTTAAAGGTAATTGTTTTTTCATAGTTTATTTTTTTTCATTCTTCAGCTTCCACAGCACAGACAGTAAAGCCAGTATTTTTTCCCTATGGTCAGGCTCCAACTGCTGCTGTCACAGGATTTCAGGCACTGCAGAGGGAACAAATTTTTCATTCTTCTACTATTTTCAGGATATATAAAATCTATTTTTAGCTACATTTAAATTTTGATAGAAACTTATATTGAAAAAAAATTTCAGATGTGCCTAAATTCCTCTTTTTTAAAAAAGAGAATCGTGTATATGAGGCACATTTCTTAAGGAGTCTAAACCAGGTAAAACTCTTAGGCGTGCTTAACTGGTCTTAAAAAGCTGAACTTCAAGTGAGTTCATCTCATTACGTTCCAAGAACTCACTAAAGCTAACGGTTTTCAGTTAAACCATGTACCATATATTCATTTTTTTTCTGCCATTCTGAGTGGGATCCCTTTCTCTGGGCCCCCAGCTACATCTCCAGGGAGTCGCTGCCATGATTGAGCCAAAAAAATGGTGTTTTAGTGCACGAAGGAGTGCTAGAAAAGAAAAACAGGATTTAAAAGCAGAATATATTACCTTCCCTACCTTCTATACAATGAACCAGAATATATTTCTGTGGTGCCACGTGACTAAGACACCAGTACGCTCTCCCAGTGATTGAGTGGTGGCACATTTGATTTGGGATCACAACACTGTCTCTGAAAAATAAGTGTGTTTTTTAAGTTACTTGTAATAGAGTCCTTAATCCTCAGAGCCTATAAGGCACAACGGTATGCCTGTAGTAGTCTTCTCACCAGAAACAGGATCTATTTTGAACCCTAGGCTTGTTATCCCCTCATCAAAAGCAAATGGCAGAGGAAAAGGATGTACTTTTGCCTTGGGCTGACTCAGTGCTTCTCACCTGGTGCCTTTTGCTCCGACAGTGCAAGGTGATCGTCTGCCAGATGAGCAGCACCCGGCCGGAGCTGTTCCACTGGATCCTCTTCCCGCTGGCACTGGTGGTCTACGCAGCCATCTCCGGGCTGCTGGGCTGGACAGAGGAAGCGGTGCTGGCCGTGTTCACTGCCCTGGTCACGGCCGCCCACCTGCACTACGGGGTCTGTGTGGTGAGTGGGCACCTCCAAAGCAGCCATGGGAGGACTGCACTGGGGCAGGGAGGACGATGGGGTCTGGGATCGGGTTCCTTGCTGTCTAGCTGGGGCGGTGTCCTGGAGTCTGAATGTTCAGTTACAGTTTTTTGGGGGTTTTTTGGGGTTTTTTTTCTGTGTATTGTTTTATTTAGACTATTTTTTTAAAAAAAACCGTCAATTTACTGCAGGCAGTGCCTTTTTTGCACATGCAGCAACTTCAGTGACTTGAATTAATCCAGTGTAGCTGACTGGTTTCAGCTTTAAATCCATCACAATCAGAATATTTATGGACTGGTTTTATGTAGCAGTAGACCCATATGGTATGAATGTTCCTACCTCTTTTTTTTCTCTTTCCTCTTCCTGAGGTTACTTGACTGAAAAAATAGGAAGGTAAAATGCAAAGTGACATAAATAGAATTCATAAGGTTAACTTTGCTTGTAATCTTTAAGCAAAATAACTGTCCCAACTTCTAATATTTTTTTGGCCCTCTATTAGCATCTCCCAAGCTGGAGACATGAAGGGTTTGCCCATTCATTCAGTCTAACCCCCGCATTTTTGTATCTGCTAGATACCAGTTTTGTCATTTATTGTCATCTGAATTACTGCTTAAATTAATTTCTCCTCAGTTAATGTCCTGTTTTCTAAAGAGTACTGTCAAATAATCCTCAGGAAAGTGTCTTAATTGGGGGTTGCTTTTAGATAAAACACCTTGCATGGCAAAGATCTCATTCTGTGGTGAGCTGGTTAGCATTATTTTATTTAAGGTACACCATTGGGATGTGGGTGTTTTTTTGAAAGAAGCCTTTTGTCAGCAGACATTGGCATCATAGTAGATTTTACCCCAGCACTGATACGGGTCAGTTGGTGGAGGTCAGAATGGAAATACCTGGTCAAAATTCACTATTGACAGAGGGGTCCAGCTCCATCACAGGTCATGTCACCTGTGAATATGGTCTGTAGCGATTTAACTTCCCATCAGTGTGCTGTGAGAGGAATGTGAAGACCACAGCTCTCTTGCTTCAACACTTGTAGGTCCCCCTGTACTCGTAGGTCCCCGAGTACACAAAGACTGTGGTTGGGTCCTCCCTACTCAGAGCAGAAGAGAGAGGGTTAATTGTGAAGTACATACAACACTGGTTGCTAATCTTCATGATTTCTCTTTAGGGGAGGCAGCTGAGTGAGCACTTGAACATTTACATCTTTTCCCTGAAGAAACGTGTCCAAGAGTGAACACCTGCACTATGATCAGACTGTAGCACTTGACATGGAGATTTGAGACTCTTCTGATGTGATATATATTTGGAATTAATCTGATTAAAATAACCAAAGAATAGAATAGTCCAGATATCTGAACCACTGCGACAATGAGCTATGCAGCAAGATGCTTCATCTCAGAGGAAGGTTCCCGTCCCACAGAGAAATGTTTACCAAGTTGTCCTGCTGCTAATATTTATTCTCTTTGCTAACGCTGTGTTACAGCTCCCTCTGAAGCTTTTGTCTTCCTCCTCCTCGCCACTGTGTCCAAAGTCCTGGATAAATCCATTACAGGTTACATGAGATGGTTTATAGCCAGCAGTGGTTTTGCCCAGCTTAGTCACCAGTGGAACCTCAGCAATGCAAACCTTCCCTGCATGTCCTTCCCCCTCAGACATCTGTGCCTGCTTCATTTTCCATATTTATTTTCTCAGAACTCATTTCTTCCATGCATCCTCCTGAAGGGCTCATGCACATCCAGTGTGTTCCTCACCTCAAATGAATGTGTGAAGAAAAGAGAATGAGCTCAGAAAGCTATGGGTAAAGTGTTTCTGAAAGTTCTGATTTTTTTTTCCCCAGCATTAAGGTGAGTCTCAGCTGACCTGCATCTGTCAGAAACACAGGCTCCCTGCAGCAGCAGCTGGCCTTTATGCTTATTTTCTGGGCACTAGCAAGTGCTTTGTTGATACTTTGGTAGGAACAAGCAATATACCCCACAAAGGTAACCAGCTGAGAATAAATCTGGCTAACAAACCTTTCAAGATTCTCACATTTCACTGCACTAGTTAGTCAGACCTCATCTATGAATGTGAAATGCTAAGCAGATAATTATTTGCCTGTGTGCTTGAAACAAACAGTTGTGGTTTTAGATAATGACAAAAAAAACTGAGACAAGAAAAGCTTTTTTTTTAGTCATTACATGTTTGCATGCAGGTGTAAACTGCTCACTTCATCTAGAATTTATGTAGATTTTCTGCATGCCTTGGAGGAAGGAGTAAGAATTTGCGTTTCATCTCTTTCCATACGCTGCCCTAGCCAGGGGGACTTTGTGGCCTTGAAGCACTAATGAAACAATCGGTGCACTTTACCCAAGGTAAGATTTATATTACGTTTCCTGCACAGAGGGATGTGACTGACTGACTGGCATGTTTATTATCTAGTTAACTATCTTGCTAGCCAGAAGCTGGGCAGAAGTGTAGTTGCTGAGCTGCTGAGCCTTAGGTTCACCTTTTCCAGTTCTTAGACCATTTCTCTGGCTTTATCATTGGCCTGATCATTTATTTTCCCAGCTCATCTACCCTTACAGCAGTAGCTCCTATTAATATTTTCAGCCAAGCATCCACTAGTCATATCTTCATGACCAGCTTCAATTTAAGTTTGTACAGTCTGTTACAATAATTAATCTACCACAATGTTAACCCCTGGCATCCCTCACCGTAGGTACCAGGGGACAAGCCCGTACATCAGCTTCCTCCCTTCACAAGCCACACTGAGGGTGGTGAGGCACTGGAACAGGTTGCCCAGAGAAGCTGTGGATGCCCCATCCCTGGAGGGGTTCAAGGCCAGGCTGGATGAGGCTTTGAGCAACCTGGGCTAGTGGAGGGTGTCCCTGCCCATGGCGGGGGGGGTGGAACTTGGTGATCTCTAAGGTCCCTTCCAACCCCAACCATTCTATGATTCTATGAAGTATCTTAAGGTTTGAAAGTCTGCATGTTCCACTTACCAAACAAGCATGTTGAGCGTCCCACCCCTCAAATGGACATTATGCTACAATCACAGTTCAAGCAGCTTGAAGCTCAAGTTAGGTATAGGACACAGGTCATCCTGTTAATGCTGGTTTGCAGATTTTGCCAAGGGTCCTGCAGGGAAGGGAGGCTCCCGCATCTTCCAGCACTGCTGCGGTCCAGCTGCAGCCCTGGAGCTGGAGCAATGAGAGGCATCTTCCAGCCTTCCTCCCATCGGCAGGGTGGCCATGCCCCTGCCCTGCATGATGTCCAGGGAGTTGGGGTTTCCACCAAGGTGCTCCCAAACTGCCTGAGGACTCTCTTTCTTAGAATAAGGCTAATGGCTGTTTTCTTAATGAGAGATGCGAAGAAAAGGCAGTTTGGACTGTTTGAAGGGGAAGGACAAGTTTGATGTAGGCATGCACCCAGAAATCTCACTGCTTGGTGAAGTTGATACCAGATACACTGCCACAAAAGTCGTACGTATTTCAACAGTTTCTATTTAACCTGTCCATCAAAAGTATCTCGAGAAAGTCCTAATGAGAAAATAATTAGAATAAAATACACAGAAATACCTCTGGATTGAATGTGGGTGTACTGGAGGATCTCTGCAGACAGGCCTCCCTTTTCCCTCTGCCTTGCACTTAATTTATGAAACAGTTGAAAATCAGGGTGACAGTAACAGCACTGTTCGATGCACTGTAATGGAGTATTTTGAAATATTTCATTAAATGAAACTATAAAAGTTGAACTGCCACAACTTGGCTGCACTTGTACCTTTCTAAGGAGGAATCAGTATCACTTTTAAAGGAAATTAAGATCTGTTCAGCTTTTTCACGTTCTGTATCAAGACATGGCAAATAACATTCTTTTTCCTTTTTAAAACAACTTGTCACTACAATCTCTATAAAGACAAGTATAAAAACAGATCATGTATTGCACAGTGTATATATTGAGTTGTTAGCCATCTTAGATGGTAACTGGTTCAATGAACAAGAATAAAAATGCTTTGTTCAGAGGGTGGTATGGTCACAGATTTATTTTGCAAAGTCAGGTAACGGTATGAAGATGACCTAACAGTCTAACAACACTTTTTTTTGGTCACAGCATTCTGGCAGAACATTTTCAGCTATTTGAACTGGAAAACATATTACTTCTTTGTTAAGCTGTTGAGCATTCGCACTAGCCCAAATACATGCCTCCCACCTAGTCTTATGAGAATCAGCTAAACTAGCACTGCTCTCCCCAGTTTGAGCAGACTCAGACCCAGAAATACCCAAAGGAACACAACCAGGTAGCTTCAACCCATGGCAGAAAAAGGTTCTGACCCAAGGACCTCTGGAGGTTGAGCTGCATCTACTGCAGCAACATTGCTCATGCTGCAAAAGATCACAGCAGTGAGAATTAAAAAGATTTTTTTCCCCATTTCTTCCAAAACCATAATATTTTAATCTAAAATGTAAGTATTTTTTACGTACTGCACCAAAGACTCACCCCTGAATACGTGACCATTACAAGAAAAGTCCACTGGGAGCTTCAATGCCCTTGCTATAGTGCTGTCTTCACCTCCTGGCTGCTGTGAGTTTTGCTGTATCAAAACTGAGATACAACATGAGTTTTAGTACTCTGAAATCAGAAAGCATTTACCATAAAGAAGAATGTTCTGTTTACATGCACATACATACATGCATTTTTTTTTGGTTTGTAGAAGGGGATAGAGTTGCTGAGCTCTTGGGGAAACAGATACTAACTACACACACAAAATAAGTGAATTTTTTTTTTAAAGCAGCTGCTTTTTTCTTCCTGCTCCCATATGCAGTCACTACTGAAACAAAAAATATATATTTAAACCAGAAAAGTATTATTTTAAAGTATTTTGAATAGTTTCTAGAGCTAGACAGATTTTAACATAGTTTTTTTTATTAAATATGTAAAAAGGTAAACGCAAGTCAAGTTATTCACATATTCAGACAAAAATCTACTCTACCATGCGACAAATTGTAGATAATGTAAAATGACTGATACATCTGAATAAGACTTTGTATCTATTATGCCATTACTTATCTATTTATAATTAACAATACATATGTTTACATTCCTTTCAGTTTACATTTAATATATAACCAAAGCTTTATGGTGTGCTATTTAGTAAAGGTAATTACAAATACATATTAAAACCATAACGGAAGAATGGGTTACTCACCGGGGTGGGGGATGAGGACAACTTTTTTCTCCTTTCAGAGCATCGCTCTCCCCTCAGCACAGCCAAATTTCTAGTGCCCAAGAGGTACCTTACTGCCCCTGCTCCCTACATCACTCACTTCCCCCTTGACACAAGCAGTGAGAGGGCTACACCCTCAGACCAGAAATAGGATAAAAGGAATTTCCAGGAAATGAAGTTCAGTTTTTTATAATTTTTTTTTATATGTGCTTCAAAGAGAAGAAAGGAGAGAGGCACAACAGCCTGCCTATGAACCCTCTGGGGACCTCAGCAACCCAACCATTTGCACTTTCAGAAAAACATTTTCTCTTGAAGTGCTCTCCATGAGTCTGCTCGAGTATTAGCAGGAGGACAAACTGCGGTAAGCAGAGACTGCTGCTGCTGATGTTAAGTTTATAGCCTGATCCCAAACTCCGTGCCCCATCAGAAATCCCATACAGGTTAAAGGACATGCTGGAGACTGGAAAAAATTAGTAACTGCTCTTTGGTTCAACAGTATTATGAAGAACTACCGTTTATTACAATGACAATTGTAATAAGTACATATGTTCTAATAAACACAAATACAACAAAAATGACAATTCCCCCATTTGTGGCAATTCTCAGAAATACTCATTTAGGAATATACACATTTTTATAAACCAGACCTTGTTTGTAACCAATTGAGACGGGAAAGGAAAGCACTGGCCTGCAGGTTGCAGCACTTTCACTTCATCATCAGGTAAGAAGTGAGGTCAATGCTGAAAGCAGAGATGGAAAACCTTCAGCCCGCAGGGTCCAGAAACTCTTCTGCTGAGCACGGGGAGTGATCAAGGAACTGGAAATACCTGTTCTAATACTTAACAGTATTTTATATATTGTCTGTGGTGCAACACAACAGCAGGGATCTCACATTTAACTAAGAGCCACTTAGCTGCAAAAGATCAATTAGGAACAGAAAACTGCACGTGCATGTGTGTGTCTGCTGGGGGTTGATCAGTTGAAAACCTTTCTATGGAAGCGTAAGCTGGGAATTTACGCTTTTAGGAGCTCACAAAAGTCTAAGATGATTTATCTGTTCAATAAGCTTTTGAGTTTTTCAGTGACTGCTGATTGGTATGGGGCTTCCATGTACCTGCTAAATCAGCATCATAACAGTCCAGAATTAAGAAAAATCAAGAGAGACACCAAGAAAACCAAGCATTAAATATTCAGAGAGACTACAATGCACATTTTTACGATAAAAATAAGGAATGCTTTATACACTTCAAGATACCTCTGTTTATAAAATACCATCATTTAGAACAGGGCGATGGGACCAAACTAGAAGGGAACGCTCTTGCTGCAGACATCTCCAGGGCACGTGTGGTTCTGCACTGTGCCAGCCTCACCCGAGGAAGGTCAGCCAAGTACAGAACCGGCTCTGTGCCCCTCGGTCCCCTGGTCCCCCTCTCGTGTGCTCTGTCTCCAGACAGACTCCTCATTGCCTCTCTGCCTCAACACCCACGAGTTGGTCATCACCTGCTTAAAGGGAGTTTGGGGCTTTTCAGGGCTAGTGCTGCTGCGGGTTTTCCCCCATGCCTTGCACTAGTGAGAAAATTTTTCATTTTCCATACTTGCATGGCCAGGGCAGTAGAGCAGGGAAGCACAGTGAAAAGAACAGGCTGGCCTACTTAGTCCTCTTGTGAGGGGTGGGAAGCCGTCAGAGATCACGTCCTGCAGCCACGCTCTTGTCAAGGAGATTTCTCTCCTCCATCAGCACCGAGCTGTGCGGAGGCAGAGCTGCAGCTGGAGGCTAGGACTGGATTCCTGAGGAAGGAAGAAAACCTGGGAAATGTCTATTGACTAGTCAGGAAACTGGGAGGGTTTTCAAAAAACTTAAGTGGATGTCTGTTCCTCCAGAAATAAGTCAAAAAACATACCATGCAGCTTTCTAGCAAGCTTTCTAACACAGGGGTTTAAATCTCTGCTAATGAAACAGATGCTCTGCCTTCCATTTTGTGAAGGCAGGAAAAGAATAAACGTGAGCAACACGAGCAAACACACCTCATCGTTATGGCTTGAGTATGACTTCCACTGTATTCCTTTATTCCAATTGTTTGACTGAATTTATGCCCCAAGGCAGATGTACTAGAAAACGCAAAAGCACCACAAAGTGAGAGACACAGCTAGTGGTACGGTACTTCTTGCCACACGAAATGCCAATATAAATATGTTAGAACAAGTTACAAGTGTATCATACTTAAGACAAAAAAAGAAAAAAAAATAAATACATATTTTGTTTTTTTTTTTTAAAGAGCAGAACAAATCTCAAGCAGCCAAGTGGTGAAGTTGCAGTGATGTACAGTAGGTGACGTAGCCCTACAACCTCTTGGGAAGATACACTGAAAGAAGATGTCTGCAAATGCATCTTGGCAAAGTATGGGTACAGAATGCAGTGGTTGGCTGGCACTCACTATGGTACATAAATGTTAATGGCAGACTGGGAGTGAACTGGTTTCAAGTTTGAGGCCGCACATGTTCCATTCTCCAGAAGAAAGTTCTCACACAAAATGAAAATTGTCAGAGCCGCTGGGCGAGTCAGTACTCCTCCTGCTGCTGGGGCTGTTCATGGACTTGCTCTTCACCTTCATGCTCTTCTGTGTGGCCCTCCTGCAGGGAGAAAAACACCCCAAAATATTCTTCAGCAGAAAGCATTTCTCATGGAATCTTGCCGCCCCACAATGCTCGCTGCAGCCTACAGCTTAACTTCTAATTTTCATGCACCTAAGTACAAAATGAGCTGTAACTTGAGAAAAGCAGCATCTTGTAAGATTACAATAAATTGTGTTTACTTTGCTTTTCATCAATGCATGTGCAGTACTAATACTTCTCCAGAAAAATGTCAGTTTTCAGCATCACTGAGTGTGAACTGTTCCAGTAAGTGAACATTTTGAATAGCTAGACAGCTCAACAGTTAGATGCTGTATCATAGCATCCTGAGGTCCTCCTGTTTTCAGTTTGTCCAAGGATTTCTGAACCTGTCGGCTATAGTTTTCACACAATCTTCAGTCTAGGTTTATATTGCTAAATGGACAAGACACTTTTGCTATCACCTGCTTTAAAAATTTAACTCATCCTCCTTTTGGCGGTCAGATATACTACTTTCCCAAAATAATATATTGAAGCTAGACCAGAATTCAAAGGTTACCAAACCAGTAATTTTAGTGGTATCCAGAAAATATAACCAAAGACTTGCAAACACATTTTCTTTAAAAAAAATGAGCCCACTATTCACTGATTTACAGAGCTACTGTTAAAAGCACTATAAACACCTCCCTTTTGCTAGTGGTTACGATGCTCAGTATTTTCCAGAGCTGTCTCTCTGAACACACACCGCCATTGCGAGAAGAATCCTTGAGCAGAAGGAAGGGTGGATCCTCACTGCAGGTGATAACGGTTTCAAACAATTTCCAATTTAGGAAACAACACATCTGGTGTCGTGAGTTGACCTGGATGTATCAGAGCTCAAAAAGCCTGGCTGGCTCTTCAGGCATTACTTCCACATTCCCATTAAGCGCAGCTGCATTTACAGCTTTTCTCTCAAGTGGCTTCCATCTTCCAGAGCATAGTTCACTGAAAAGATCCCACACTCTCTGCCCTGCATTAGTAGTGCTCTGCTGTAGGCAGCTCCAAAGGAAAACACTTTTCCAAGAGACTGGGGTGCCATTCAAAACACAGCATCCCTGACCCGGCATCTCTGCAGAACTCACCTGGCTCCTGGCAATTTTTGTTAGAAGCAAGTGGCTTGAACAGCAAACTTGTAACAAATCAATACTGCTAACTTTTCAAATTTGAGGCAAAAATTAAAAGGGAGACTATACTTTGAGTTTTCCCTAAATGGTTCAGAGCAGCTTATGCCATAAGACAAGTCCCCTCTGGCAATAAAATATTCATATTTCTAAAGGGCAAGAACAGAACAATAAGGTTTATAACATTTGCTGATCAATGGAAATATTCAGCTGTTTACTACATACAGAAACAGCCGAATTCCAATTGAAAGCAAGCTTTCTGTCACTCAAGTGCTATTTTCAGGTAGAAGCCACACGTTAGTCAGAACAACTACAGTTCAGCACCTTATGGCCCCTTGCAGGGAATGATGCATCTATCCTGACCCTCCTTAGGTGCTGAGGTGACCTGCTCTGAATGCACCTGTTCCACAGGCTTGATGTATGCAGCATGTATGAGACACACCTGTCAGAAAGCCCACTCGTGCAGATTTTATCCGTCACATACATGCTACCCTTTCATGCATATAATAGGAAAAGCCTCTAACCACAGGGAGTGGCTTGGGAACCTGCTCAGCAGCTCTGAGGAAGAGTGGTGGTTTCCCTCTCGCCAGGCTTACCTTTGATGGAAGTGGCAAGTCTTATGTGACTACCTCAGAAGCTGTTCTGAGACTCGGACACGTGCTTCTCAGTATGTACAGCTTATATAAATACATGAAATGGGAAAGACAAAAGTCACTATGCCCAATTACCTTGGGACTGTGGAATCTCCTTGAATAGCATCCCCTAATAAGGAAAGTAGCGGAAGGTCTATTTAGAACATTTATTTCTGTCTCAGATCACACGACCATGGCCATCTCTGTCTCCCATAATGAGAGGTGCTCTCCTTTGACCCTTCGATCCATCTGCCTCACCTCAAACTATCCAGATGTGCCTGTAGACTGAAGACCTAGACTTTATGAAAAACAGCTGCTGGGGGGTGGGTGCCTTTTCCAAAAGCAGCAGCAGATGTAGTAGCTGCTAGAGCAGAAAGATACAAAACCGACTGCGTTTCAAGCAATTGCTTTGGAAACTTGTGCTGAGCCACTGATAGATCAAACGGCAGCAAGGCACCCAGCTTTGCATGAACTGAACCAGAACAGCCTATGCAGGAAAGCAAAAGGTTTCCTTCATTTTTGCTTTATGCCAAGACCTACATGGTTCTGTGTTTCATAACTAGACACAAAGCCTCTTCTGGTTCATCAATCTGAAGCTCTCCTACTGTAAGACCATATGACCAAATGCTTTCCATACTATCCGAGCTCTCAATGCTGCCTGTAGCAGTCATAGCATGAGTGCTGTGTATCCTTTTTTAACAGTTCTCTCTCAACTTTGATGTTTTTGATGAAGAAGTAGGGTTATAAATGAGCAGTTTGTAATTAAAAATTGCAAAGGATTACAGACCGATCAGCCAAATGTTAAATGACACTGCCAGAGACAATATCCCTCTTGCATAAACAGAGACGTAATGATGAGGTTTAAAACAAAACCATACAGGGAAGAGAAAAGTGAGCCTCTGAAAACAAGGAACCCAAATGGATTGATGATTTGTGCTGCAAGACTCAAAGCCTCACCAAAATCAAGACCAAAGAAAAATATTATCGTAATAAAACCTCTGTAAGAATGCTTTTTACAGGGACTATACTTGCATTCTGCATCATTCTACAGAATGAATTCTACAGAATTCACCTGACAGCCTCGTATGCTAAATGGGGACTATGATGTACTGGGAGATATAACCACTTAGTGCTGTCCAGATCTTTTTTTTAATCTATTTTTTCTTTTAGGAGGATTAAGTGTAACACAAAATTAAGTATAAAGGGATACTTGTCCCTTCTGAATAAAAATGGTATGACAAACAGGACATGATCTCTATTCTACGTTGAATACAGTAAGTGCCTGTCAAATTACAGCTAGGAATGAAAAGTTTTAGGTTGCTATCAAACAGTTATCGGAAGTATGAACTGAAGACAAATTTAAGTTAGTCATGATATTCAAGTGCAAAGCTTTGGTCAGGGATCAATGGTGCAGTGTGTGCGAGCTGCTTTATTCCTGAAGAAAAGCCTCATGGCCACAGTATCATTTATGACTGTCACAAATCCTGAAAATCAATGTAATCCTTTTTTTTCCCACTTTGTCTCTGTATACTTGAGACACTCTGAAACAGAGATTAAAAAAAAAAAAAA
Source organism: Syrrhaptes paradoxus (assembly GCA_013400615.1). Classification (NCBI taxonomy): domain Eukaryota; kingdom Metazoa; phylum Chordata; class Aves; order Pterocliformes; family Pteroclidae; genus Syrrhaptes; species Syrrhaptes paradoxus. Next base: position 35,365 of record VZTO01022472.1, read on the forward strand.
ACTAAGCTCGATTTGCAATGAACTCATTAGCAAGAAACTAGGAATGCTGGAGTTGCCTGTGGCTTGGGAATTGGGGCTATTTCCCATCTGGGGACTGGGAAAGCCAAGCTGCTGTTACCAAGGGATTAACCTGCAAAATGCTGCGAGACATAGAATTTAACTTCAGCCAAATTCATTACAGAGAGGGAAAAACAGAACTGAAGGGCAAAGCAGGGCAATGAGACAGCAAAGTCTGAAAACAAAAAGTAGGCATCAGCAAGGGAACCCCAGTCTTTGGTTTAGTGCTAATGCACTGAAATCTTTCCTCAGCAAATCGCAGTCTATCTGCCAAGCTGAGGAAGAAATGCACCCCAGATTGGTTTTAGATCAAGCCTCCCACTAAAAGGTACTAAAAATTGCATGGGGAACAGCCTCTGTATTCTTCTCTGGGGCAGCAGCACTCTCCTGCTGGGGTGATGTACCCTGCCTCCAACTGCAAACACATTTCAGATAAAGGCACAGCTGCTGGATGTAGTTCATGCACAGGCAGGGATGATGCTTTTAACACAGAAGGGCTCGGAAGGAGGAAGCAGATAAAATACTGGGATGTGAGTTGAAGTAGAACATTTTGTAATGTGTTCTGCCAGTAAGGAAAACTGCAGGAAGAAAAGCAACAACTGCATTCCTTGGCGGGGAATCACTTGCTATTTAAGCCAACAGACAGACAGATGTGGTAGGGGTATGGGGAGAAGAGGGATTTTTCTGGCTTTGCTTTATAAATAAATCACTGTTCTTGAATCCAGAAGACATTTTCTCTGACCGCTATATATATGTAATTCTTTTAGCCTGTTATCACGTGCTTGGCAAATTTGTCTTATTGTTTATTCCTGTGAAAATAATGGTTTCCTCCTCCTCTTCCTCTCTAGCACTCACCCCACAGCATTGAACAAATCCTCTTTCCCCTTTCACATCTGAGCAGTGGCCCCTGACAGCAGCAAGCTCATGTCCCCCTTGCACCTAACTTTCATATATTCTCTGCTAGTCTTTTCTAGAAAACCATGTGAGTTAATAGAAGCTTTGGCACTACTTTTGATATAAAATTTTAAGTCAGCTGACTGCTGCTGCAACAGCTTTCTGGGAACAGCTATAAGACCAGCCTATGGTCCTACGGTGCTGCTGAGAGCTTAAGTCGATGCTTATACACTCTGGAGCCAAAGCCATCATCTGCTGGAGACTGAAGGGTCAATCGTCAGTACAGCGCATACAGGGATTTAGTTAGCATGAATGGGAGTAGTTCAGCTAAATCTCCACTGAATCATTATCCCTGAATGTATCTGAGGAATTTAACCAGCACCCTTTGCAGCTTCTTCCTTTGTTCAGTGTCTACAGCTCTAAGATGCAATGAAATTCCTGCCTAATCTTGCAGACAATACATTTATGAAATGTTGGTAATAGAGGATTATTGGGTTTGCACAAGGAAGAATTTTGCCTATAGCAACAGGATAAAAAATGCTAAAGAGCATCATCTCAGCAGATATAATTATGTATTTGGCAACCTGCACCATACATATTACAACATTGCCACATGGGCTAGAGAAGGTTCGCAGCTATAGACACTGAACAACACCTCTGTCAGAATTTCTGCTATTTTCAACACGCTAAAGAACATCAGTAAAAGGCTATGAAGAAAGGCAGAAGATGAAAAAACAAGACTAAGGCTCAGAATAATATGAAATAAATTTTAAATTGTGACACACCCCTTCCCCTTTCAGATCAACTTCAGCAAATGTAGAACAAAACCTACACTGAAATAGTGAAAAGCAACCAGCATCCTCAATCCCTTGCCCAAGCTGAAAAGTTTGTTGTTTATAAATGCAAACTTCATTTTCAGAGGAGGAGGCATGGAAATCCTACCTGTTATACTTCTGACCTAGACATAGGCCATGCACCAATACTGTGCCAATAAGTTTTTATGGAATTAAGCTATTTTGTCTTGATGAAAGACATTGAACTTACGTGTTCGTCTGAAGCATAAAGGACTTCCATTAGCCGATTGACAAGGTCATTATTCTCTCCCCCGTGTTCTTGGCAGAGTAGTTCAATCTCCCTTAATTTGCCAAAGTAGAAATCCCTTTCCTTCTCCACGCCTTCAAGTGCAAGTTTTAATGAATGTACCTGCATTTAAACCAAAACAGGATGCATCAGTTGTCAGCTGCACCACAAACAAAACCATCCCAGCTTAAAATTATGCACACTGATATAATCCTAAATATATACATATTTAATTTTATAGATTAAAATGAAGGTTTTGGTTTTGTTTTGGTTTTTTTGGAAGTGCTAGACTGAACCTTACACAATAGAGAACAGTAACTCAGGCTTCCCCATTACATCTCTCGGATACATCTTAACCTTGATCCTTAAAGGTCAATTTTCTCAGTCTCTTATATTTTGAAACCCAAAGAAGCAGTTCAGGAATCAGGGCTACTTAAGATTTGGATTCTAACAAAGCTGCCAGAAATGTCATGTAAAGGTAATTAATAAAACTTTCAGCTCAGTACTTGCATTATTTTTCTTGGATTAATGTGTAGTTGTTGGGAAACCTACAACACATCCTTGCCTAAAAATACATAGATCTAGCAGAACGGCTCACAAAGGGAAGCAGTCTAGTTAGGAAATTAAAAGGTCCTCTAGTTGTAAGCATGAGTTCTGCTGTGCTTTTTTCACCTCTCCTCCTTTCTGCCTCCCCCTTGCCAAACTGCTGGAGGCCTGGGGTGTTTTGGCACCCTGGTGCTGCCGCAGCAGAGAGCAATCAGGCTGTGCCACGGACTTTCTGCTCTGATTGATGTGCTGTTTCTATCAACAAGTTCTCTCAAACGCCAAGTATCTTTTCTGATTGTAAACCTTGCTCACAAGAGTCTTCAAGCTATACTATCAGTCTCAATTTCACCACGAGGACTGCTGCAGATCATTTATGGACAACATAGCTGTTAATGATTTGGCTTCATATAAACCGTGACAGATGATGCAATACATTTTTTATACATACATACATCTATACACACATATATATTTTTTAAAAGAAACAATTATGTTGAAGCATAACAGATAAACTGCTGTCCAGCAGGGTATACACAATCAGGATAACATTTAAGTGGCTCTCAAATTCGGAAGACAGCAATGTAACAACCAACAGAAATAATCACAGATGAAGCTGTCTACAGTAAACACACTGACCCAAATCATATCCAAATTATAGTCTCTAAGGCCTGCAATTATACAAATGAATTTTCTAAAGGAAACATGCTAAATAAATTAAATTGCATCAGACTAGATTTCAGTGAACTGATACAATTTAATAGAAAGTTCTGTGTTGGCAATTCTACTGCAAGCTAATTTATTTCCTTCAGTAGTAAAAACACCAGCAGAGTTCAAACATTGCTTTGACAAGGCACTAAATCCTATCGGTTCATTTTTCCATGACTGCTGAGCTCGCAATGCCTGTTTCTGACCTTTGATTGCACTCTCAGAGGTGTCAGACAGCAGAACTGACCTGTTACCGGGGCAGGGTCTCGGAGCATCTCATTCACGTACTAACCCATTTCTGACCCGCTGCCTGAGTGTGACACCCAAGTCTTCTCTTGACAGTTTGAATCTATGATTGATACAATGACCAGTCACCTTCAAATTAACTATTTATTCGTGAAAGTAGGAAGAACAAAATGGAACACAAGTTTACAATATTATGGTCTACAGATGAAGACCTCACATTTAAGACATGTTTTCTGGATCCACAGCAGCATATTCCTTGAGAGGAACACCTGCATCCAGACAGAACAAGAATATAACTGCTTCCAGATCTCTTGCTCTGTGCTTGCTAGAGCTTGGGAAAGCAACAAACTGTAGCTGAAACATTGGCAGCTAATAGCTCAGACCATCTCCCCTTCTGACCGTTTCATATGAAGGCGCATTCTCCTGTTTTCATTCTATACATTTTAAGAAACAGAAACATTAAACTATGCGTATATGCACACAGTTAATTAACTACAGTACACAGTAAACACTGTTATAACCAAACCAGACAGCCTTCTCTTCAGTTACCTATCAGATACTTGTCTGTGACACATTAATATGTTTTTCTTCAGGGAATTAGCACATCCATGTGCTGCTACTTCTTTCTATTAACACGCCAAAAGGCTAATCCTGCCTAAGGAACAGTGCAAACCGCTATTGTACCCCTCTGCAATCCAGTTAACAGGGGCAAAGGCAGCAGCTCCTACTGCTTGTTTTTTTGTTTTGTTTTGTTTTTCTCTAGTGGTACTTATTGCTGTATGAATACCCACTGGACAGCAGAGCCAGGATGGAGATTAAATACATATTGTACACACGGCCAAAATAGTGCTGCTTTCAGAAACTATGTGTATAGCAGCATACAGTTAACGGTCCTGGGACCATTCCCCATATGTAAAGGTCCCTTCTCCAGATGTAGTGGTCCCTGGTCTGTCTTGTCTCCTCAACTGCACTCAAACTCTTTGGGAGAGTACTAGCTGGCACAGACCAGAAACACCAGGGACCACTTCAGCATTTTAATGCTGTGGGTAATCAAGTTCCAGTGCACAGTGACATTCCTTGGAAGTGTTTAATTTATTAGCAAAGACCAAGGCAATAGCTGAGACCATTTTAAGAGAAACTTTAAGATTGCTGGGAGCTGTTAAACTAGCAAATGTTACGGATGGTTTACGATTATTACAAATAGCACATTAAGCAGCCCTGTGGTAAAATATAGTGTATGGACAGCCCCACTACTTAATTTTTTCCACTACAAATTGCATGGGAATTCAGATGGTTCAATCTCCTTTAGCTGTTACCGCCACATGGGAATTTGATATCCACAAACACCATTCAACATTACTTACTCATAATCAAGACAGAAAAGGGGCAAAAGTGGCTGCTGCCCTCATCTCCCTGGTTGCTGGAGAGTGGTAAAACATGGGCAATTTGTCTCTTCCAGCACGTTCAGAAAAACCTGGCTCAGAGCTGCTTGCAGCATAGCTTTTTTGGCTTGTGTTATATGCCCAGGGTGCACAAGTAATCATTAGTGGGAAATGAAATACCAAATGCTGCCAGCATTAAAGAAAAAAAAAAAAAAAAANAAAAAAAAGAAGCAGCTTTCCAGACCATTCTAGCTAGAAGAGGTCTCTTAAAAAGTAGCTATTGAAACACCAGCTTTCCAAATCCCCAAAATTTCTTCTCCTCTTTGGTGATAGGGGAAATAATCAGTTTTTCCCTCAGGGTTATTTGTATATAAAGGTTAAAGTTTTCACACATGGAACATGCTAGGAATACATTAGCAGTGGATGTGATAGTGACTGCCTATTTTAGTAAAGATCAAATATTTGATGTTGCTCAGATCCCAACCAACTCTTCCTGCTGAACTGAACACATTCTGACTTCTGAGCACAAACATCACGGTTTAAGTTGCATTGATCTGGTGTTTGAACTCCACTCTTACATTGATTAAAAAAAAGATAACATGAAAAATATGTACATACATTCCTTGTGCAACATTTAAAAGCTTTTCTGTCATAGCAACAATCAAAAGCCCATTTGGAAGGCTGGTGGAGCCTGTTGGGCTCTCTGCTGCTCAGAATTATACCCTGAATCTGCAGTATGCCACGTTTGGGATGTGGCTATCCATCCACCACCTTTAAGTGCATAACAGGAACCAAGAATTTGTAAACAGTGCCCCAACAAACTAATATCTTTGTTGTTCAGGTCAATGCAAGCCTGAAACTGAAATGCCCTTAACTGTGGAAAATTATACTTGATCCGGAATAACGACTTCTTCCTGAATGCAGCTGCCAAACAGCTCAGCCTCTAAAATATGAGGTTTTTCCTTTCCATTTTCCCTTGTCCAGGACAAATACAGGGATCAGGCCTCATTTATACCAGTGGCATTTACACTATTCTGACAGCACAGTCTTGAGCCAGATGCAGATACTTATTCACGCCCAGTGCAGACACTCTTGCATGTCCAGTAACGACAGAGCGGTCCAAAGCTCGACAGCATAAATGAAAATTAAGCCCTTGCATTCCTAACATTAAAGAAATTCTGAAGCTTTGTTCATTATATTGCAGAACATTATTTATAACATAACTAAGTATTCTCACAAAAGTAGATCACATTTTTAAACGAAAAAGGTGTATTAGCTTCTTAACACCTTCCTTCCAGAAAGCAGAGTGCAATGAGCTAGTCTCTATTCAGCTGCAAATCTCCAACACCTTGGTATTACAAACAGGATTGTTTTCTCCACAAGGACACTTTAATGAGTCATTTCAAATCTGTAATACACACGACCAAAGACACAATTGGGATTTTTCCTACCCAAGTGAAATAAAATCTAATAAAATTATCATCTTCAGTAACACTTACCTGTTGTTCCTAAGATGACCTTTTAAAAATACTGGCAAACACCAGTCGTCTCTGTCAGATGTTACTGTTAACAATAAATCACTTTTTTTTTCTTCCCATCTGAGCTATTTCAATCCTTTGTCCCTTCATAGTTCTGGAGAGCACCACTCAGCAGAAGGCAATATTAGATTTTATGCCTGCCTGTGACAATGGATGCATCCAATTTTATGCCTAAAGCAAATTTACCTGTTCACTGAGCTGTATGACTTGAGTTTCCAAATCTTTATCTGATTTGGATGCTGAGCTGCTTGGTGCAGCTTTTTTTGCTGAAGATGGGCGAGAAGGTGTTGATCCTGGTTTAGAAGCTGGACTGGATTTAGCAGCACCTGAAAAACACAATAATAAATAATAACTAAGATTTATCCCCATGATAAATACATTCCTGTTAACCTGGTACTGAAACAAAAGTACTGGTTTTAGAGACAACCGTTTGCTCTGCTACTTCAAGGTGACAGTGGAGGCAGTTCCAGTGCTGCTACACCTTGGGAAATGAAAAACCACATTTCCTAGCAGTTTTACTCTGAAACTAAAATAAATAAACATCAAGCTATGAATATAAGGTTCCCTTAGCTCCCAGCAGCTTTCAGCTTTAAAGAAATATGCCATTGACAACTCGTTCCCCCAGCCCAATATTTAGTGTACTTATCTATCTTCAGTTTCCCTGGAGAAAGACAGACTTGAAATAAACTCAGATAAACTGCCTCTGCGCTTTCCTCATTTTCAAATGTAAACCGTCCCTGAAACAAGGGCATTGAAATTCAGACAGAGCACGCAGAATTAAATCCATCAGTGAACTCACAGTTGCCATAGTGACCAAGAGATGAGTTTTGATCTCCTTGGGTTTTGCTATTTGTTTTTAATTACTTGCACTGCAAATCTGCCAGAATACGGAACAACATCTTTAGCAGGAAAACCAGCAAGTAACGAGTGCGCACGGGTACGCTTCTTCACCACGCCTGAGGCACACTAATGCCCAAGCAGGGAAACATTTCTGTGAAAGGGTTTGCAATGCCTTCATCCGAACCTCACAGGCAGCAACTCACACCTTCCTCCGCCTCTCCACCTTTCCTCTCCTTGTCAGCGGTTTGATTCAGTCGCTCAGCCCTGGTATGCGAGCTCCCGGCTCGCCTTGCCTCGGCTCCCACAAACACTGGACTCTGACTCACAGCCTTTTCCTTATTCCTGCTGACTAGGAATACATTTCAGATGCAGTGGACATACATCTGGTACAAAAATTGCTTGGGTTAAGACGACAGAACAGAAACCCAGCCGTCTCTCCAACCCATTTGGTTTGATTTATTAACCAGGAGTTCAGCTCTGCAGCATCCACCTTTATCACTTTTCACAAAGTGCAAAATACCGTTGTCCAGACATGCTGACGGGCTCCATGGCCATCCTCCACCATCAGATGCTGTTGGCTCTGAAGCCTGGGCCACACAGGGTGTGGGAGAAAGCCAGGATTCAGCAGGTACCCAGCTCCCAGCTGGGCTCTGAGCTTGCAGCTCCCCATCCCCTGAGGGATCTGCCCCAGGTCCCTCAGCAGCCCCTTCCACCCCCTGCCTCCCCCGCTGCTCCTTCCATACGACTACTTGATTTATGGCACACTACAAATTGTTCTAAATTGTCATTTCCACAATGCATCCCCCGTGTCAGACAACACTTTATTAAAGCAACTCACTGTCAAACCAATGTTTTACAAAGGCGTCACCGGGAAGAAATCACAAGGAGGCAGGGAAGGGCAGGAGGGGGAGAGAAACAACTTGTAGGGCTGCTGCCCATACAACCAGACCGTTGAGCTCACACGGTCTCACTGACCTAGAACTGCATACAGTGGTCCCCTGGAGGAACTGAAAAGTGAAGGGAAAAGAGAGCAGCAATGGGTTATTTAATCAAGCTTGCTTAAGCTTCCCTGATTTAGTCCTCTCTCTGTAACAAGCATCTCCTCCTGCCCCGAAGGATAACTCTGTATTAACTGGGTCATCTTATGCCAACAGACCACAAAAAAACAACTTGATAATTCAGTTAACTTGTGTACATATTTCTGTGCAAGATGCCCATACTCCTTTTCTATCCTCTTTAATATAAGACAGAGAAGAAAAAAAAATATATATATACATATGTTGGTTTTTTTAGAAATTGGTGACTCCCATAGCTTCCGTGTCTAACTCACCTCTACCAGATTTCACATACAGTACACAGACTTGGTAAAGTTGGGAAAATGCAATGTTGTGTACATGCCTGAAATTAAACTTCTTTTCACATCATACTTACATGAGCAAAGAAGAAATAATTTATGGAAAAACATTAAAAATGCCAAGAGCTTTTGCCGCTATTTCTTTCTTTAGGCAGCTGCATAAACTTTAGCACCCTGCCTTCAACACTTTCCAGGTTCAGTCCATATTTTGACTAAAAGTCAGCTGCTTCAGAGAAGGATTGTTAAAATGCTCTCAAAGCCAGGAAAATAATTTGCATTTGGATTAGCAGAAGAAAACTAGTATCAAAATATGCAAAATAACCACTTTGACTACAGCATGCTAGTTGGGTCTCAAGTTATTTAATGAACACTTTTATCACATGCAACTGCAACAATTACCTATACAACACTTAAAATAATATCAACATACATTAAACCAAAGTATCAACATTTATTTCCAACTACATTCTACTCCTGCAAGATGCAGTTCAGGATATCGACTGAAAATTAGATGCTATAAAACAAGCTATAGACCTTCAGATGTGAAACCTTGGCTGGTTGATGCAGCTTCCCACTCCACCAAGTGCCCTTCTTCTACTTGAAGGCAGCACTGGCCCTTCCCTAGGCAGCAAGCACCAGCACACAAGCACAGAAGCTGTTCAGCTTTGGTAGGGCAGCATCCCCTGACCTGTCAGTTCTTCACCATTGCTCCTGGGAGGTCAAGGCACGTTGTGCAGCCATGGCATATTGCTCCCTTTCATGCTCAACATCCCTGCCAAGCAAGCTGGTTCTTTGGAGATGGGGGTACTGATCACAGAAAGCCAAATCATTAAATACACACCTCTGTTTAACCTGCAGAGAGTTAAGGACAGAGCAAGCACAAGCATTTAATCCCCAGGTATTCTCTCTAATTTGCAGCTGAGGCACCCTCCCAGAGCACGCTGAGCACATCACCACCGCCTGCGGACAGAGAGGGCTGGATAGCACCAATACACTGCATTATATTCTGCCCTCCTTTGAAAACAACAAAGCCTTCTGAATTTCCACAGCAAAGTGTTACTAAGCTTTGTAAAATCAAGGCAAATCAAAAGAAATCGACTTCTGCTCCACTGCTCAGGATCAGCTCCGAAATGAACACAAGACTACAATTTCAGTAACACAGAAAAAAACCCCAGCTAAATAACCTGAGCAATTCAGACAGTATCAGCGACAGCTGGATAGAACTTAATTGCAACAGAGAATGCCAAGGGATTTCTAATTTAAAATTTCCTGAAAAAAAAAAAAAAAGCTTTACTGCACTTTTATTCTGAAACATCAGTTTCAGAATACGCTCAGAGGTATGCCTCCCATTTCTAACAGAAGCTTAATTTCATAAAAGAATTAAAGGATGCTGGTTGGTAGAGTAGTGCAAAGTACTTGAGACTGCCAGATACCTAAATGCAGATGAAAGATCTTGGTAGACTTAATGACTTTGCTACTGAGCACCACAATGACTTTGCAGTCAATTAGCACAAGTGAGGAGTAACTCCTAATGCACTGCTTAGAGGGGCTATATACTCCAAGCAGTTTACATTCTGTCCAACATCCTATCTTCTATGAAAATATTTATATATAACCCATCTGAGAAAGCACAAAATTTTATACTAATATTTTATATACAAAATATCTGGTTAACCAGCTCTTTCACTGACCACTGAGAGAACCTCACTGTAATCAGCGCCATGTTACCCACTACCAATTCCTTCTCAAGCTTACTGTCGATGTTCAAAAAGAAGTGCAGAGCCCTGCCCCTGGAGAGGAACAGCCCCGTGATCCAGTACACGCTGGTGGCCAACAGCCTGAAAAGCGGGGTGGCAGAAAAGAACTTGGGGGTCCTGGTGGATGCTGTGATTTTAGGTCATTACAGGGTCCAATTGGAATTTTTTAAAACAGTTTTACAGCTGCTTCAATTAGCACCTGGATAACTTTTTGTACCTGCCCATATAATACTAGCAGAGATGGGAAAAATAAATTCACAGTTGAAAGACAAATTATTTTGTTCTTGTCCTGAAATAAGTTAGATGAACCAGCTTTGAAATGCGTCACAGTTTTCTATCTGTGGTGCTCCAGAAACCATTACTAGTCTGTCTCATCATAATTAAATATATCCTCTCCAGGTTCAGCTTCCTATTATTTTTGCTAAAGACATAAGTTTTACAAACAGATGTACACTTCTAAAATTTAAAGCATTGGATGTTGGCACTGTGCAGGTTTTGGGTACAGCAAATTGTTGTTGCTGTGAATTCCAGATCCCTTTACATCACAAGTGCAGTCTTGCAGACAAGAGACCTATTTATTGTCTAGAGAGAAATCTTCCTTGAAGCTATATGAGTGATTAGTATGCTGTTAAATATTTATGTAAAATTCCAAGGAAACGCATGCATGAATACAATGTGGACGTGCGTGAGGATGGTGTGGAGAGCAATAGAAGCCCTGAGCAAGCATGAGACTTGGCTGAGCCCTCACAACCATTGCTTCAATGGAATTTGGGAATCACTCACAGTATATCTTCAGCCAAATTAAAGGACTTCATAAAGTGAATATTCCTGACTCATGCCACAGAAGAAAAAACCAAACCCACCAAGAGGCCACAGAGCTAGCAATTTCTTCATGAGCTAAAGAAAAACTCGCCACCCACTTTAAAAAAACGAGTGAGAACAGTAAATGAATTAATATTCGCACATGCTTATTGCTGCAGCTACACTTGGATGCTAGAAACTGCTCAGTTTAGGGATGCTTAATGGCGTAAGTGATGACAAATGATGCTTAATGGGAATTAAGTGACCTCAGCCAAAATCTGATCCTACTTTCAGCATTGCAATGTGCTGCAGTGCAGCCATCTAATTATTTTCTGGTATGAACTTCCCTGGGGTGGCAGGGCCCCTCTGTCCCCTTGGCTCTCCATACCTCCACTGCTGCTGGCTACAGTACAGTCTGACAAGCTCTACGTTGATCATCACCGCCAGACAGCTGAGAAAGAGAAGTATGTACAAATACTTGAAACTGAAGCATCTTTTACAAATTTCAACAGAGTGATCCAAGCTAGAACATACAACAGAGTCTACTTGTCAGATGAAAAATTTTCTTGATGGCACTACTCCCTCAATTCATCTTTAATAGAAGGAGATTTGACAGATGGGAACTAACTACAGCTTCCTCCCCCATCATAAATGAAGACTTTTTTTTCAGATTTTAAATAACCAACATTTTAACAGCAACCATTAATTTATCTCAACCGAAACCCCTATTTTCTCTAGAAACATCTTCAAGCATGCACGCATTCAACTTCAGTGGATGGAACCATGCCACATAAGCTTAACAGAAGAATATAATTTAAAATTTGAAACGCTCTTAAAAAACTGTATTTTATAAAATTCAACTATTTGTTTAGCTATACAGAAAAAGCAGTCCCAAAAGTCAAATGTGAAAGAAAATACGTTAAGAAAAGCATATCAAAACACAAAAGATCATGCAAAAATTTAAGACAGGCATTCAAACCACACCCAGAATACACTGAAAATTAAGCAATTTTCACCGCTGTTTTTTCAAACACAGTCTTTCTAGAAAAAAGCCCCTGGCTCCTGCACTGCAAGCACCACTGCTTCGTGGTCTAAATTCTCAGGCTCAGTGAGTTTAAAAATTAAACTCTTGTCATGCTGGCAGAAGGGCTGTGTCTGTATTAAGGCTGAGCCACTTTCCTCTCTACCTCCTGGGTTAGCACTGTCACTGCACATGCTGTTCCCGTCGGCCAGTACAATCCTTGGCCTCGTATGAACTAGGCACAAAAGCATTTTTAGTTTGTTGCCCCACAGCTCTAATCATCCCCAGCTCTGTCACGTCGTCCTGGAGCACCGCACCACCGTGACCAGAGGCTGCCATCGCCAATACAAACTGCTGCCACCTGGGGAAAAAGGTGACACATTTTGGTGGTAAAGCACACCAAAAAAAAAAAAAAAAAAAAAAAAAGCAGCATTGGAAGGAGTTTTCTAGTCCCTCAGGAATCCTAATCCTATCACTAGCTGTTAAAATAAAGACTGTTTTTGTTGAGTATTTTTATCCCTCAAAATTAATTTACAGCACATCTGCCACAGTAGGATATACCATTTCCCTAAAGAAAATTGCTATTTTTCTTGCATAAATGGCTCTTCAGTGGCACGCCTATAATATAGAAAGCATTTGTGCACAAACAGTTCATTCTGCCCTGGTTATTTTCCCTGTCATAGCGTGAGTATTTTTAGCCCTCATGTGATCCTCCAGTATTTTCCAGCTCTGCTTTAGTCATCCTGCTCTCACTGAATATTTCAAACTGAAATGTCTAACAGCCTTCAGATCTAAGAACCTCTCGCATTTTTAGCTTACAGGTAAATAATTAATTTTATTAAGCTGGTTTTTACCCCTGTATTTTTGACACCCCACGCCCATACACAAAGCAGTGCTCCACGGAGATTCGCTCTGACATACCGGAATACTTACATAAGACACTAAGCTAAAACCCTGAAAACCTGATCACCGTTTTCAATTTGATCAGATGAAGCTTTTTCTGCTGTTTTCCACAGGGAGCAGCATTAGAACTGGCACAAACAACAGTGCCCTAATATTTTAATCCCTTACCGTAATTCTGACCCTACATCTGTAGGCTGTTTACCACTGCATTAGAGAAGAGCGGAGGCTGTAAGAGATCGAAAGTCAGCTCAGGGCTGGCAGATGGCATTATATCTAGAAGCAGCTGTGGTGCTGCTGGCGGAGAGCCTGCAGAGGTGGTCTGTGCTGCTGGCTGCGCTCCGTGAAGGATGAAAACACACTCGTTCCCCCAGCAGGGAGCTGCCTTTACCTGGCAAATCCTTGCTGCTCCTACTCTTTCTAGAAGCAGCCTTTCACACGTGTTACCAAAGCCATCCACCTGCTGCACGGTCCTCAGCTTGGCAACTAATCGGCTCCGTCTTTCAAGGAAGGGATGAGGCAATGCGAGGGTGGTACAGCAGAGCGGTCGGAGGGACCTATTTATGCTCCTGTTTCTGAGCTGCATCATCCCTGACCTGCACTGACTCCTCTGTCGGATCAGCTTTGGAAGGAGTAGGGCCAGGCTCTTAGACTGCTCCCCGATTAACACAAAAACCAGTGCAATTTCAGTTTTCCTGAGTTTCGGTTTGTTTTAAAATAATTTTTAAAAGATGAAATAAAGATCACACAATGTTTGCAGAGATACAGGTGAATGTCCACATTCAGGTGTGGAGAGCAGCTAACTGGTACCATGACTCTGTCAAGCTCTAGCCTCAACTTAATATACCAAAAATAATTGTATCTCATGGCAGCTACGTTTAAGGATTTGACCACTTTCTTGGTAAGTGAAAGACATATCTTCTTCTGTCTCTGAAAATGCAGAGTTAAAACAGGGTGTTATAAAGTAGCTATTAATAATTAAAGACATCAGCACTTGCTAAATCACTCAAAAACAAAAATCTGGCAAGGGCACCAGAAGAGTTATCCCATGGAACAACAGGAATCATCTGAAACACACATAAAATGACTAGTAGCTAAATAAATTATTCCTTTAGAAATGTGTATATTTGATCAATTTAGCATAAGCATACTTAAAAGTCTGACAAAATCAAAACCAGTGGGAATGAGTGCCTGTATGTCTGCTTGCTCCTGACACTAAACAACGGACGCGTACATTTATGTATGTCCACTGCACACCATTTAGAAAACTTTCAGATTATGATGAAAGATCTTCTGGGTTCTTTATTTTCTTTTGCTATTGTTTCTGTTCATTTTGTTAATGACCTGAAACAAGACAGTACTAACATTTCAAAGCTTCACCATTAATGTAGAGCAAATCACACAAATTAAAAAAAGAAAATGTACAAAAAAAGAGGCAAGCTACTGTGGCAAACTGCTGGCAAATGCTTGCTGCATTGGTGTAAGAGGTTATCGCATCAAGCAGCCCATAGTGTTTACTGCTCCCACAACAAAGTCAGTGGAAGTAAAGCTGTGCCCAAAACCTCAGCCATTTCACCCAGGTCCCAAGAACACAGAATAACAAAATAATCAACATCAAAGTTATAGGCAGCAGTTTAAACTATGCCACCCGATGTTGCTCTTCTTCATGGGCACATTCCCGCTTTGTGCTTGTAACAAGGAAGACAAAACAGGTGGGGTGGAGAATTCTTAAACTGCCACAGGAGAACTCATGAGACCTTCCATTTTTTGCCTTTTTAATACAAATGGTTAAACTTGTTTTGCTCACGTGGGCATGTTATGGTTCCTATAACAACTGCAATGAATACTCCGTCTCCCGTTAGGTGTGGATGAACATGCACAGACACACACACAAGGCAGAGGTACAGAAGCACATCTTTTATGGCAGTTCCCCAACTACGCTGGATTTGCTTCCACATCACCCCAATTTACTCCCAAACAGCAGGAGATGAAGTGCACACAAGCTTGCAGAAGCCTATGGCACTCCTCCCAGAGCATCCTCTATCGACAGGCAGCCAGTGAGGGCTCCCAGCCTTCCAAGCTGCATTCTGCGGTGAGGAGAGGCACAAAGGTGCAATATATAAGGGAAAGAGAAACGTGATCACCTAGAAACTGAAAAATCCTAAGTGATTGACATTTAACTGAAACAGTCCTGTTCTAAAATGCAAGCAGCAATAAAAGCTCGAACTGTTATTTCACCTAGCATCATCTAACGTCACTCCCCAGTTCTACAGAAATTCAACTAATGTCCTGCCTGTTATACTTATGGACAATATTTACATTAATAACGAAGGAAGCTTTCCATGAAAAAGCTAACTCTCACAGCCACATGATCTTACCAAAGCTCATCACACTATATCTCAGTTGTCCTATTCCATACAAGGGCTGGGGAGGTATGGGACATGCTCTTCATACAACCACACAATATCACTGCATTATCCTCCCTATCAATGAGCTGGTTCCACTCCAGTAGCTAGTCTATTTCTCTAGGATTGTCAGCTTAATTTGGATGACACGACTTAATTGGGATGACACATTTGTGACTTCTCTACAAACAGACCACCTGCAAAAAAAATTAACAAGCATGGTAAAGCATCTTTTCCAGTTTCTCAGCTGGACAATACCATGACATTGGTGCTTGGGTTTTTTGTTTTCAAAGGGAGTGCAAGACACCACACAGGAAATTATAGCATAGGAGGCCCTAAAAATCAGACACAAAATGGTGCAAATAAAAGATGTAAACAAGCTCTAGAGGCCCAGAGCAGCACTGGCCTGCTATTAGATGCTCGATTTCCTGGAAGCACTAATGAGCTGAAGGCAGCTGGCCAAACATGCCCCACTTTGACGTCAGAACTGATCAAAGCAGACCGCTGAAATCTGGGTCTGATTCCAGAGCGTGAGCCAAGCTCAAACTGAGGTTGCCTCATACCTGCACCATCGCTCTGCCAGCACTGGTGCATATCTGAGCCCATGAGAAGACAGGTCACAGAATTAAGGCAACTGAAAATTAATCATTAATTGAGGACTGGGTTAGGATGAATAAAATAAAACCAGGAGAGACCAATAAAGGAATTAAGTGTGCGTGCATGTGTGTTTCTGTATGCACAAACCTAGATATCTACAGGAAATCAACCCCAGTAACACTTGTTTAATTATAATTTTTTAAAAAATGTTATCTGCTCTCCTGTTCACTTAGCTCTCAGTTATCAAAAAATGTCATCTGCTTAGTGACCAGACATGCCCATATTACATAAACACGAAAGATCAAGTTTTGTCCTTTGGCCTGTTCCAGAAACTCTGTTGTGGTTTAACCCCTGTAGGCAGCTGAGCCCCCCACAGCCACTCGCTCACCCCCCTGCAGCAGGATGGGTGAGAGAATCACAAGGGCAAAGGGGTTGAGAGAAAAACAGTTTAACAAGTCAAGCAAAATCCGTGCACACAAGCAAAGCAAAATAAGGAATTAATTCACTACTTCGCATGGGCAGGCAGGTGTTCAGCCATCCAGGAAAGCAGGGCTCCATCACGTGTAACAGTTACTTGAGATGACAAACGCCATCACTCCCAACATCCCCCCCTTCCTCCAACTTTTATTGCTGAGCACAATGTCATATGGTATGGAATATCCCTTTGGTCAGTCGGGTCAGATGTCCCAGCTGTGTCCCCTCCCAGCATCTTGTGCACCCCCAGCCCGCTCACTGGCGGGGCAGTGTGAGAAACAAGAAAGGCCCCAATTCTGTGCAAGCACTGTTCAGCAGTAACTACAACAACCTGACATTATCAACACTGTTTTCATCACATATACAAAACAGCACCATACAATCTCCTATGAAGAAAGTTAACTTTATCCTGGCAATACCCAGTGCAAATACAAAATAAAAAGTTAAAAGACAGAGATATCTTTGGAAAAGAACAATAGTTGTGTTGCTCACTTAAGAGGACTAGCATACCTGAACAATAAGCACATATAAAATCAGAAATAAATTAATTTTTTCCTTCTGGTCAGCCCTTAAGATTTGGAAGCATTTACACTCACCATAAAATATTAAAAAAAAAATCAGTCTGTGCTAACAACTTCCTGTAAGGGTGGAGGTGTGAGAGAGGAACACACTCCATTTAATGCTCTTGAATACACTTATACATACCACATTCAGCGATAAGAAGGTTAAAAGCCTTTATCTCTGTCTCCACCATCAGACATCACTAGAATCCACCACATTGTGTACATCAAGGGTTCAGTGGGGGACACCCTGTGCCCAATAGGGCTGGGCCAAACTAGAGCACACCACAAGAAGTTAACTTCTGCTCTCTCAGATGCTAAGCCTATGATAAGGCAAAGAATGGCCCACCCACACAAGGAAATTATTTTTAACTAGTATTTACATAAAATGGATCACAGCTTATAAATATCTTCAGAGACAGAAATTGAATTCTTTAAGATGCACGATACCTGCAGTTGGAGAGTTTGCATGGTGAGACTTTTTGGGCAGGTTGAAGATCTGTTCACCAGGATCTGGTGGGGGAAGAGCATCTTGCCCTTGTCGAGCTTCCACAGGATCATACTCCTTCCCGTCATAGTTAGCATCAAAGAACTTCTTAAACCATTGAATGAAATCTAAGTTGTCTTGGAAGCGCCCTTTGACCAGTTTTTCCACGGGAATTACCTGAAAGGTAGAATAAAGGTTCCAATAATATATAATTGCCATTTATAAATATAAAAATTACATATACTTATTTGAAAAAATCTACTAACTATATCAGCATATATTTCTCTGCCATTGTTGTCTTCATAAAATAAGGAAATTATGGTGGATTTCCACGTTTTCTTAAGAAATAAACCCGAAATAAAACAAAGACCCAGCCTTTGAAGTGGCTATACAGTGCGTATATGTAAGCCTTTATAACTGCTCTTCCGCGGAGCTACTCCTTTCTTATTGCAGTGACAGCCACGATTAATGAAGCTGTTTTGGGAGTAACACTATATTCAACTAACTAGGGATTTCTGGTTTTAATAGACACGCACACTAAAAATGAACAACTCTTCAAAAGGTCCAGACGGGAGTTTCTCGGTCTCTGTCCTACTCTTTGAACTACAAAAAAACCCAGCAGCTTTTCCAAGACATGCTGCAGTTCAAACCAACCTACATTTTGGTAGTACATGTTCATCATATGAACTAACCCTGAGGTTTTAACCTTGTAATTTTTTTCCATTTTACGTACAGCTATACATAGAACAGTTTGCGGACATGCAGAAGTTGACTAAAATGCCTAGAAAGTTTTAGTAAGCCAAAAGAAAGGCTATGGGGATGTCTCCATATCCTGCAGAATTTTTCACAGAAATGAAGCCTCCAAAAGGTGCCTTGGGCCAATATTACAGTGTAAGGAGGTGGTTCAGCATCGCTCTGCAGGAGGCTCAAGCTTCCCAGACGCTTGGGAGTGCTGCAGAAGGAGAGCTGCCCTGCCTTGCTTAATTCATGCAGCTGATTAAAGAGCCGAGTTAAATGGTTCTTAATGTCTCCTGGATACATTCAATTTTCATCTGGAAAAAGGGTACCCAAAACCATTGCAATTTTTCATTTCTTCTTCAAGGTTAAGCCAACTGTGGAACATTTTATAAGTCTACAATATTCCTACAAGGATTAATGTAGCATTTGGTCTGTCCTTTCAGGTTGTTGCATTTGTATCTTAATTCTGCATTGAGAAAGTATAGCAAATTTGTTCCCTACAGAAAAATTGACAATGTTAACTTTATCAGGCTTTCCAAGTCACACTGTAAACAGAACCATCTACAACATTTCAAGAAATAATGAGGGTTTTCCATTGCTTTAAAAAAGGTCTTACAGGATGCTCTATTAAGACTGTTTAAATTTCTGAATAAGGCAACGATAAAAGCCAGAGCAGAACCTTAAAAGGATATACAGGTAGTGCATCTGTGTAAAACTAAAAGAATGACAACATAACTTTCATTATTAATTTTTATCAACCCAGTAATTTATATCAACGAGCCTGTCAAACTCACACCTTCAAGCATAAACCAATACCTCATGGCTGAACAAGCCTTTTTTTAGGAGTCCTCCATTCTTATACGATCACATATGTTGGTCAACCTATCAAATAATTGGATAAAATATTCCAGCTCTTGAATACTTTAAATTCCTTAAACCCCATTTTGTGCAAGAAACATAGAATACTTATAAGAACAGCATATTTCTAAGTTATTTTGTTGGAAATTCAGGTCACCAGTAATTTTACTGTATCTAAAATTAAGGTTCACAGATGGTAAGGAATTTCCAACACATGGTATTTTTTCAAAAGGGTCTCTGATATTAAGATATAATGAGTTATGCTGCACAATTCCTGAGCGAACACATGGACTCAATTTTCACTATGTACCTACACGAGGCATGACAAATTTCTTCCTTCATGCCTAAATACCCTTTTCAGATGATGAAAGGTCAAGAACATCTTCACATACAACTTGTAACTCCAGTTTTCAGCACAAAAGCTGAAAAAGTGTATTTTGAATATTCTGAAGTTTATTTCCCCTACTTATTGACTTCACTGAGTTTATACAACTTCTGAAACTTGCAGTGATTGAAATACAAATACTGAATGCCTACCTTATCCACATTCATTCTTTTAAATGACGCTTGCAGAAGTTTGAAGTTGTGAATGTATTCATGCTCCAGCTTTGCTTGAAACTTTACTTTCTTCAAGCTAATGCACCCTGGGAACAACATGTCCATGAACTGGCAGTAAGCTGCTCCTATAACAAGAGAATGCATTGATGTTAATCCAGATGCACCCAGCTAAGACCAAATGGCATTTAATGTCATTAGCAGAAAGCATGAGCAGAAAGCAACAGTGCTGAGTAAGTCCCTGCTGTAATTCAACCTAACACTATGCACCCAAGCTCTATTTGTACATTGAAGAGTGGGACATATTAATGTGGGGTTTTTCCATTAAATCTGGATGCATGGCACACTGCTGTGTAGCATCTGAAGATCTACCACGACTAGTGCAAATTAAATCTTTCTCCTATTTAAACTGATGTTCTTGGATTCCCTGTCCACAGCAGAACTGTCCATACAGTAAGAAGATCACAATCAGAATGGAAATCTCTTAATAAGCTCCCTCAATCCTCACAGCCTCCTGAATTCAACCAAGCCAAGATCTTCTTTCTTCTGGCACTTTTAGCCTAATGTCAATCAGATCCAAGACAACCATTCAAGATTACAGCAAACCATAATTTAAAACTGCAAAGCTCCAGCTTGTTAAAACATACTAGTCAGTTCCCACTCCTCTAAAACAAACCTCCTTACTGATTTTTCTCTCCTGAGAAAAGCATTTAAAATAAGCAGACTTTAGCATAGTCACCCCCTGTCCATCGAATTCAGAAGCTGAGCTGCCAGCTTTAGTTCTCACTCGAAACAACAAGGTTTCTAAGTTCAACTTCAACGGCTATCTGAACTTACGTATTAGTAGACAGGGGGTGTGTGCATAGCTAATCCAGCACAGAGCAGCAGGTATATGGAAGAATTTCTAAATGGTGCACTGACTCCAGTTGATAGGGATAGACTTTTCTTGCATGCAGGGAGCTTCGTCTTACAACATCATCGTGTCACTGGCATTTCCAAAATGAGTTTTTACTGTTGACATGCTCAAGTGTTTGGAAATTAAGGCTGAAAACGTTTGAGGAAATCAGAGGAAAACCAATTTCAGTTCTTCTTCAGAAGAGGGTTTTCTAGTCCACAAAATGCTTTATACTCAGCAAAGATTCATCCAAGTCCATTTGTGAAGCAGAGGGCTGTAGAGCACGCAGCCCGGGCGCTTAAGCACGCAGGGCAGGGAAGTGATCGCCCCATTACTCATGAAAAGTTCAATTTCCCTTCCACAGAAAGGACTTTTGCGCATTTAGTGCAGATCGGTTTTGACAAACAAATGTTCAGATCTCACCTAACAGTTCAGCTCAGTATCAACGACAATGATTTTTATTAAAAAAAAAAAAAATTCTTCTGAGTGCTTACACAAAAGCCAAATCAACAGGGCAGACAGGTGGCTTGCCCAGTTTTACAGGAGGGGCAACAATAATTGAAACTTTAAGGCTTTTTTCTCCATGGGTATGCATGTGTTTTGACAGGACCAACTTTATGCATGAGATAGTTCTCATTCTCTGTATCCACTCAACCATAATATGTAAGGTTACAGAGCTCATAACTTCCCAAAAAGATAAGCAGAGTTTAAGAGTGGAGTCCAAAAAAGCTTCCCAAAATACAGATATGAGTTGTGCTAAGGGACTTATTGAAACCAAGCTTTAATGCTGGAAACCCCTGCCATTTTTTAGAAAATTCTCTTCATGTTGCCTGGCTTTGTGGTAGAAAACAGTTATACAAAAATCTGATTTTCCAAGGACTCCTTGTGCTTAGCTGTTTGCAATGGTTTTGATATGATTAGGAATCAAAGCAAAATATTCCCTAAAGGCAAAAGGAGCCTTCTGGCAAGTTACAAACATCAGATGACAAATTTGCATCTTCTTATAGAAAGCTATATAAACGCAATTAGTTATTCAAAACTCATCCTTAGCAAGAGAACTGGTAAATACGTGGCAACAGAAGAATGACATTACAATTTAAAGCATGCATATACAGATAATGCATGACTTGACTACATTTATTACTATTTAATTTCATGCAAAAGGATTATTATGCAATCATTTCATGTTATAAATTGAATTTGTTCCTAGCTCTGTCCTTTCATCCTCCCCATACCCCAGTTATAAGCTTTACTCTGATATCTAAGTAATTGCCTGGAGGCCTTGAAAATGCACTGTGCAACCTTTCATCTAGATCCTTTTAGAAAACTAGAAACCCAAAGTGCTCACATGAGATATTCTCCTTCTGCTGGTAATGCAA
>VZTO01022472.1:58465-72139 GCA_013400615.1 Syrrhaptes paradoxus
TGTTTTTACGAACAATGGCCAGATCTCACCTAACAGGTGATCTAAGTAACAAAGAAAAAGATTTTTATTAAAAAAAAAAAAAAAAGTCTTCTGAGTGCTTACACAAAAGCCAAATCAACAGGGCAGACATCTGGCTTGCCCAGTTTTACAGGAGGGGCAACAATAATTGAAACTTTAAGGCTTTTTTCTCCATGGGTATGCATGTGTTTTGACAGGACCAACTTTATGCATGAGATAGTTCTCATTCTCTGTATCCACTCAACCATAATATGTAAGGTTACAGAGCTCATAACTTCCCAAAAAGATAAGCAGAGTTTAAGAGTGGAGTCCAAAAAAGCTTCCCAAAATACAGATATGAGTTGTGCTAAGGGACTTATTGAAACCAAGCTTTAATGCTGGAAACCCCTGACATTTTTTAGAAAATTCTCTTCATGTTGCCTAGCTTTGTGGTAGAAAACAGTTATACAAAAATCCGATTTTCCAAGGACTCCTTGTGCTTAGCTGTTTGCAATGGTTTTGATATGATTAGGAATCAAAGCAAAATATTCCCTAAAGGCAAAAGGAGCCTTCTGGCAAGTTACAAACATCAGATGACAAATTTGCATCTTCTTATAGAAAGCTATATAAACGCAATTAGTTATTCAAAACTCATCCTTAGCAAGAGAACTGGTAAATACATGGCAACAGAAGAATGACATTACAATTTAAAGCATGCATATACAGATAATGCATGACTTGACTACATTTATTACTATTTAATTTCATGCAAAAGGATTATTATGCAATCATTTCATGTTATAAATTGAATTTGTTCCTAGCTCTGTCCTTTCATCCTCCCCATACCCCAGTTATAAGCTTTACTCTGATATCGAAGTAATTGCCTGGAGGCCTTGAAATTGCACTGTGCAACCTTTCATCTAGATCCTTTTAGAAAACTAGAAACCCAAAGTGCTCACATGAGATATTCTCCTTCTGCTGGTAATGCAAATTCCTTCTGCATGCCTTTAGATAGAGTCGTACTGGGTTTAAGCCTCTAGTTACGGTATTTCCTCCTGTTTTCTTCCCGTCATGCTGGCAGTTGTTTCTGTGTCTTTGCCAGCCAGGAGGTGCTCGTGGGTTTGCACGACACTTGAGGGCAGAAAACACTGGACTACATCCACCCGACAGCACAAACCTGTTCTCTGATACACCACCGAAGCCAGCTGCCAGCCCATTTCCTCAACAGGAGGATTTTATTACGCTGGCAAACACAATTCATTAAAACACTCCTTCGTGAGGTACAGAGGCAACATGCAAACACAGACTGAACTAAAACTGAGAAAACTCTTCTTGACTCCCACAAGGCAGAGATCTGCCTACCACGGCAACAGGAGAAAGCAAAAATACCATGACAGTCAACTGAGACTACCCAATTTTGGGCATCGAGGTTATGTACTTATTTAATATTATATATTTATTTAGAATTTAAAATGTTACCCCCTAAAGCTTGTAGCTATCACATTGCATTTGAATGCCAAATGTCAGTGCAGCATAATGGGAATGCTACTTTCTCCACTGCTCATTGCTGAGATTTCTTGCAGAGAGAGCAGCCCTACTTAAGTCACGCAAGATTGTGATGCCTTTGCCTCACAGCCGCAGCATATGCACACGTAGTCCTCTGTACACTGGACAGCACTTTAGGTCTATCCAATTTACCATACAACCCATGCTTCAATGTGGGTGCAATGGGAATGGAATATTTTTAACACAACGAAAGTGGCAATAATGACATCATGGCTTTTGACATAACTCTTGCATAATTTACATGAACACAAGGATTTTTATGGCACTATATTTTATTCAAGACTTTAAAACTTCCCTACATTTTCTGCAAAAAAAAACCCCAAAACCCTGAATACACAGGGGTATTCACACATCACAAAAGAAGAAACCAAACCAAAAACTCAAAAACTTAACAAATACTGAAAGAGGAGCTGCAAACATACTACTTGTCCAGAATGGCTCTCTCAATAACTCTGTCTCTACGACCAAAAATCTTTCCTATGCATAAACTTGCACATACACACACACAAACAGCAATAATTGGAAAACTACTCAAATGAGAGATGAAAACCACAGCTGGTAGCACTGCAGAAGAGGGATCAATGTTAAAACCCTTTTATCCTGTATTAGCTAACAAGCAGTTAGGAGCCACTGGCTGAAAGCCCTTCCACGTTTTGATCTAGAATATTGATGCTGCCATTAGTTACAGAAGATATTCACAGGCCAGATTGTTAAATCAACCTGCAAACATGGCTGTGCTGGATTACAGCCCCAGCAGCCGCTACTTTTGACCTGATAGTGAGCAGGAAGAGTCCAGCAGCATCACAGAGTTTGCAGAGTTTTTTTTTTTAAAGTTATTGCAATTAAAGAGTTTTGCCACATGCAGTGGTAAAGCTGGAAGCTTCTGCCCAAACTATAAAATCATAACATTTTTACAGCATTTTCAGAGTTGTAAATATTCTTTTGCTAGTCCCCCTGGCAGTAAACAACACTGAACTCATTCTAGCTTTTGTCCTACACTTTCCCTGCTTCTACTTTCCTTCCCGGACTGGCCATGCTAACTTACAGCTTGCTCTGAAGCATATGCACTCTGCATCATTACAGATTTTCAGTTTTTCTCCTTCTCCTCTTCCATCTGGAAGTTAATGAATCCAAAAAAGTAAACAAGCATTTTCTTGATACTTTTGCTTCTGACTATTTAAAGCACAAGGAAATTAAAGGAGATAACAATGAAAACAAGAGAAGCCTGTTTTCCTGCAAGTTTTCACTGCTTGGTAAACCTCCTAGAATTTAGCTGGAGAGCAAGATTGGATCCTTGGTATTTCTGGTATTTCTGTTTATATATTTATAAAGGAAAATGAAAAAATATTATTTGCAAAGTCACTTATTTAAATATACTCTATTTAGCACTTAGTATACTAATAAAGTATTCAGTAAAAATACTATAATATAAGCTCATGCCCAAGTGGATATTTGTCCCCTGTAGGAGCAGTCAGGTCAGTCCTTTACATCACATGTCAGAAGATTGTCCCTCCTTGTTCACCCCTGCAGTGTGTGGGAGCAAGATCCCAGAAAGTCACATAAAACCCTACCAGCCAACAGGGACTACAAAGGGCCCATGAAAACAGAGAGCCGTTGAGATACATGTGTCTCATTGACATCTGCTTCAGAAATCCCGTTCAACACGGGGCGGCGTTTGTGTGACATAATACAGAATATCCACTGATCACGTTAAATAATGCATGTGGGAGGAAGGCTTCCCCTGTGTTAACTTGTATTCACTTTTTCTTAAATATGTAAATCGTTAAGCTGCTCATAAATTATACACAGCAGAGTTTTTAATACTTAATTTTTAGCAATAATTTATTTTGGAATTAATTAATTTTTAAACAGGAAGATCAGAACCATTTCAGAAAACACAGTTCCCATTTAACTTAAAATAGCAGCGTAACTCGTCACCACTAAAAAAATAAAGTAGAGCACAAAATCTAACAAGCTCTTTCAAAAGGGGGGAGATCAAGCAGCTGCCTGCTATGAGTAATTAAATAATAACTTTAAAAAGAAAAAACCTTGTTTAAGTTCTATTCCTCCTGAATTCTTAATGAATGATATTTAAAAAAAAAATATTGGCTGAAAATCTCATGATACTGCTTTGCAAGCTTTCTCAGAAAGTTTTGGAAATGATCTTAAATCTGATCATTAACATATATTGTATCCCTCTAATCCCAAACATCATATGGAAATATTAGAGAGTCATTGACACTAAGCATCCTCAGGACAACACGCTAGTTCCTTGAAACACGGCTTGGTTACACAGTGCAAATGAGATCAAGCCATGTTATAATAATGTTTCCAAGCTCCTCTAGAGACCCAGCCTTTGCAACACTGAAAACTGGAAAAAAAAAAAATCAAAACCACCAATCTTGAAAGATGATTCAGCTTCACAGGCAGTAGCACACCAGGTTGCACAGAAAGCATGGTGGCAGCAAATGCTCCAACAGGGTCCTATAACGCAGATTTTAGCCATACACACGTAGGAAGTTACAGGTTACTATAGGCACTGAGCAAAACACACCTTCTGAGCCATGAAAAAACAAACCTTAGGGAGCCAAGCCACAGAATACACCCTGTTTGCATGTATATACACACAAATGACATGCAGAAGAAAAAGCCCTTCTCACCATCTCTCTGACTGACCAGTACCTTTCCTCTCCACTCACCTCAACCCAGCTCAGAGAGATCTCTGATGTGTGCAGGAGAGAAGAGTCCCCTCTCACAGTGAGGCAGCCCCCTTGGCACCCCTCCCTGCTGATACCCAGGGGCCTGAGGCTGGGACGATGGCCACCTTGCAAACAAATGCTGCCAGCCCCACAGCGCAGAGCCCCAGCATGCAGAACACCTTGGGCACCCTCCACAAGCCAGGAACAACTCTCCACCCTCCACAGCGCCGGTTGCAAGGGACAACAGCCCGCAGAGGCTATGCCGGAGCTCTGCCCCAAAGCCCGAGCACGAGAGGCAACACCAAGTCAATCTGCCCTACCATCACACTGCCTGCCTTCCTCTGAGACTGGGGTGGTGGAGTACCAAGGACATGTACGTATAAAGGGAGGATGTATTTTCACAGGAGGAACACCAACTGAGATATGGTTCTAGCTATAGCAGTCACCACATGAAAAATTCCGTGTGGCAACACCCAGGGCATCTGCAGAGAAAGCATCACATTTGAAAATGCCAAACCACACACTCTCTTTATAATACGGTCATTTATTAAAAGGAAAAAACCAAAACAAACCACCCCACATTTAATCCTTGATCCTTGCATACAAATCCTGAAAGACAGAAGGTCTGTATGCACTGGAGGCCAGACAATTTGCAAGTTTATAAATCTACTCAGAATTTTCAAATGCAGGAGAGGAGGGAAAAGATTCTGTACCTCCTTAACCTGGAAGAATCACACACGTATAGCTAAACCAGAAATTACACCTCACTTCAGGCTGCATTTTTCTTTCTATATACATCTACCATTTCTTGCTTTGTTGCTCATACTTTATATAGCTCGTACACTTTGTGTTGTTCCTTTTTAACTCATACACAAGCCCTCTATAGTCTCCTGACTTTTATTTTGAATATACTCTCATGTAGCAGCCAAACATTCATGAAAAGCCCTGTAACATGTTCACTTGGTATTCCCTATAGATGAAAAACAGCCTTAGTATAGAAAATTCAGTTACAAGCTGTTTAGTCAGAATTCTTTTTAAGAAGCCACTGTGTATTCATTACAAAAATAGCATGACTGCTAAGAAACAACTAGTGGCATAACTCGTTTAAAACTCCTGTTTTCTGAGCCTATGGCTGTTGCACAGGGGATCCTGCTACATTAAATCCACTTGGTTGTTCTCTATTATTTTTTATTCATGTATCAAACGCTCTCAAGTCTAATGTCCATCTAAAAGCAATGTACTATGCCTCCAATTAAAACCATGGATTATAAATTTCATATTTAGGTTAACAACCTTGCAGGAAATCAAGCCCAGAGACAAAAAACTGCTGAAATAACACTCACCTAAAGTGAAAAGAATTGTATTGATTTGAGATGCTCGGAGAGATTTTCCCTCTTGAGTTGTCAAAGCTAAATTACCAGAGGAGCTGCAGACTAAATTTAGACTCTCCAGGGCTGCATCCATCCATAACCTGGCCTTTTTGGCACATCACTGCTACAGCAGGCATTCAGAAAGCTCAGGGGACACTGCACTTTGCTCGGCCTACTTAGCAGAGACAAAAACACATGCAAGACTCCCAAAGAATACAAATACTTTATGACTAAGCCAGTCTCTTCCTCTGCTGCTCTTCATCCTAGCAGCTTTGTTCCTGTAACTGGCAGTTGGGAAACAGGCTGGTATTTCTACAGGATGTGTGTTATCAGAGCTACTTCTCTACAGCAACAAGAAAAAGAAGGGCTGATTGTTGTTTTCTGTCTTTGTTACAAACTGTCATGTTTAGGCATGCTCTGAATAAAGCCTTTAGTAAAGGCAGAATGTCACATTATTCCTTCTTGCTTAAGCTCAGAATGTCCAAAATTACTGCTAGGCTGGCTGCAAACTTGGGTACCCGTGAGACCTCACAGCAACATGCTGAACACAAGCATATGCCACATCTGGGTGGCTCATGCCTCCTAAAAGTGACGCCTTCGAGCTTTTAATTCAGACTTAGCATCTCCCCCTCCCCTGCTTTTTTTGGCTTCGCATTTAGCTTTTACTGGCCTTTCAATTGCTCCTTATTAACAAAAATGAACAAGAACTGAATAGTCATATAACAGCATGACAAATCTTAATGCTTTTTTCTAAAAAAGAAGAAAATGCCCATACAATTTTACAGTGGGTTATAAAAATCCAGTTACAGTGGGTTATAAAAATCCAGTTACAGTGGCTCTGCAGCTCCCTTTTACTACTGTGAAATGCTTCATAGTTGTAAAGAGTTCCCCACATAGTCCTTCTCTTTGAAGTCCTGAAGAAATGCTCATATTTTATGGAAACCAATGTTAAGCCACATGGAAGCTGTCAATGCTCCAAGGAACATCAGCCAAAGGAACTCCAGAATGAATGAGTTGCATCAGCCCTTCTCAAACTATGGTCCATGCCAGTGCTCTGCCTGGCTGGTCATTTGTGCTACTCTTCCCCCAGTTTCTATCCTCTAAACTACATTAGAGGTACACTAAACAAACCATATGTACATTAAATACATTAAATAAACTACTTGGAGTTTACACAGTAAACTATATTAAATACAGAAAGATTCCCAAAGCTTCTTGTCCATCTATCTTCAATCCCTACACGTGCATGTCTTGTAACAGCACGTGAGAAACTAAGCAGTCTCAAATGGGTGGGATCAGTCCCTAAGACTACTGTGCTCTACTGTCTGCAATAATCTATCAGAGTTTAGATTCATCAGTTCAGAGAGCAAAGTTCTCCAGAGCACAGGAAGGACGGGGCTAGGATGCTCTTTCAGGTAAGGAACTATTAAAGCCCCTTCTGGGATTGTAATGAACATTAACATAAAAGTAAGAATGTGTAAATATCAAGCTCAACTACCAAACCAAATGGGAAAATTCAAGTTTACAGCTGTGACCCATTAAAATATGAATGTAAAAGCATCAGGTAACAATAGCAATTAATGTAATCCAGGAAGTTCTAAAGGAAGAAAAGATTTAATTTTATACAGGATGGGGTAAGAGCTCTAATGAGACCATTTTTTCATTTTTTTCCCTTGTGGTATGTCCTAAAATCCTCACTGGAGGTCACAGAAAAAGTTGTATAAGCTGTGTAATGAAATGGGACAGTGAGTCTGTGACAATTTCCATGCTTTCTCCAGCCTGCCCCACCCAGCTGAAGTCTCTCGATCTGGATCTTTTAAAATATCTTTAACTTGATTTATTCTGTATAATCAACACTTTCTTAGATCACCTCTCCCCTGTTTTGGGAAAGGTTTTTTGGGGGGGTTTTGGTATTTTTTTTTTTTTTTAAGCCCACACACACTTAAGTGGATGGAGAATTCACTTCAAAAGCTTCCTTTCAACCATTTATGAGCATATAAATAGCTATGCAGGAACAAGTCAATAACTTGTCTAGTATGCTTCCTGTTTCAGACAATGCCAAACGCTGGGTATTTTGGTACGAAAATGTCCATTTTCTTGTATCTTTCTATCCTCTTGTAAGTGTGCATATGTGTCTATATATATAGCTACACCTGTATTTACACCCACACGCACACACATCCCCATGTGAATATTTCCTTTATGTATAATTCACCAAACAAAAATACTTAGGCGAACTTCCTGACATGTAAATATAACAGCAGCTAAATATAACATTTCAAGTTTAATTCTGTTGAAAAGGTTATTTCCCATGCCTATGGGGACATGTTCTATGTCTTCAGTTATTTAGTTTATATAACTTATTCACATGCACTTTAACCTGTGTTTTTCTAATCTCAATTTTGTAGTCATTGTGCAAGACTGCTGCTACAGATGAGATTTTTTTTTTAAATTTTGAAGCACAGCCTATGAAGCTATCACCCTCAAAGGATTTTCTGTACCTTTTGGGGAATATCTCTGAGACAGAAAATTTACCCAGAATGGTAGGTAAATTCAAATATTTGAATATAAGACCCCATTTATGCATTTCAGACGGACCAGTAAGTAGCTGAAATGTGGTAATGTGGTTTCAGTTCTATGTACTCAGAGCACTGTCTTCATAAGTAAGCTATTTCCAGCATGTCAGTTGTCTGGAAGTAGCAATCTAAGTTAGATCTCCTCCAACACAAACATCTTCAAATTTAAAAATCACAGTAGGAAATCAGAAAGAATCACTCCCCAGGGGCATCTGTATTCTCAGTGAAACATCAGCCTTTGTTCCTGTCATTTCCAGTCACCATTTAGTTACAGACCCTGTTGTTTAACACGCATCTTGTAGCTGCCACTCTGATTAACCGAAATGTCCAAAGTATTCAAACCATCACCCCTTTTTTTAAACGCTCATTACCAAATTTACTTACAATAAGACTTCAGTTACATTTAACGAGAAACAGTCAGATTTGCTTGACAAACTTCTAAAGCCCTCGCAACAGCTAAAGGCTCACTTCCTCATGTTCTTCACGGTCACACTCGTGCTCTTTTCCCGCAAACATCAGCAGGGATTTGAGGACCCTTACCAGGGAGGAAAAGGTGCTGAATAATTTTGTTCACCCGGGGTGTCACTTCTCTATTTGTCTCTTTTTTCAGGTATGTCCACTCTCCATGTGAAAAGATACCACCCTGGTAGCTTTAAAACACAACAGCTTGTCACTGTATTCTTTTCTTGCTTAGTCAACTTTTTATTACTTCTATATCTCTTCTGCTACATTTGTCCCATTCACCTTTGCATTTGTTATGCTTTCTCAAGGCACTTAATCTCTCTGTGATTAACACGAACGCAAAAACTCTTCCTTTGCACATACATTAGCCTCTTTGCTCAGAGCAACTGTTTTACGTCAGAGTTAAAAGTTATCTATTTTCAACAAATCTGACTTTTAAAGTGGTTTTAAAACAAACATTGGTAGAGCATACTGTGCTTTCTTACCTGAACAGAGTTGTTCGACTTTTGTGTAGTTTAAAGCTAATATGTCATTAACCCATGCGATGATGTCATGTCTGCTCATAGTCTCTTGGGTTATAGAGGTAGAGTACACGTTGACTGCCATTCCCCAACTAGGAAAAAAAAGGACAAAGAAATATTTTTGTCATTTTGATAATTGTTTTCTGGATACAATGAACTTACACTTCTTGTTCAAAAAAAGGAAGAAAAAGCCGCATCACTCCACAACCTTCTCTTATTTATTGAGAAAGGAGGCTCAATTTTTATTCTTTGATGATACATGATCTCCTCAATGTCCTCTTGGAATCTATGAACATATTTCTCTGGCTATCATTGTGAAATTAAAGAACATACACACCTACAGCATTCTGCTTAATGCTAATAAAGCATGAAAAAAAAGAATCAGATATAGCCTAAAGATACACAGACAGGATCAGAGACCAGGGATTTTGTCACATAGTACTGCACAAATACAGTGGCCTGACATCCAGTTTTTTGCCACCGCAGGATGATCAGACTGCCTAAAAAAAGTATTTAATTTTCAGATAACTTGTAGAAGATGTAGCTGTTCTACTTACTCAAAACACTGATTTCTTACTGGGACAGGGGCCTTTTTGATCATTATTTCTGTTCCTAACAGTCACAGAGTGAATGAATAACAGATAATCTTTTTTATCAAATACACCAACCTCTATCCTGAAAGTAGCTGAGCCTTGCACTCCCAACCATCTGGTTGGAAAGCTGCTGTGGAGCCTGATTCCTCTAAATTGTTAGGAATACTTCCTCTCAGCTTAAACCCATTTGTTCTTCTGCCAACATTATCCCCCAACTCTAGTGGCTTTTTCTTCCTCAGAGCTGATTTCATAATGAGCTAGGGACAGCACTCAAGAGTCTGTTCCAGGGCCCAGACAGGCTAGATTAAACAAATCAATCCTCTCAGTTTCTTATAAAATCAGAGCTTCACTTACTGGTCATCACAGACTGTTAGAGATTGGAATGGACCTCGAAAGATCATCTAGTCCAATCCCCTGCCAAAGCAGGAGCATGGTCATGCCAGTAGTCCTCCTTGAACACAGTCAAACAATTTCAGACCGTTCAGATAACTTTTCACCAAGACCTTGGAAAACGTCACTCTGTGCTGAACATTTTCACAGCCACATCATCTTACATAGATCCTTCTAGTTAGCTAAGGTCCTTTCCTGCAAGTAGGTCTAATTCATAGCAGCTTTTGTCATCAGTCCTCAACTGCATAGACTGAAAACACATACTACTTCATTTTATTCCCTGTTATTTTACACTAGTCACATCTTCCTGCTGCAAGGCATTGCCAAAAAGAAAACACAAGTATGTTCAAGCTTATCTCATCAATAGTTTCAAAGAGCAGAGTCAAGACCATTCGTGAAAAGAATAAATAATGTTCCCAAGACTAGTGGACTTCAAGAGGTCCACTATAATAATCCAAGTACAAGGTGTCTCAGAAATTATCAAACAGTCAACCAAGCTGTGCTATTTTTCCTGGGAAAAAAGGGTTTGGTAGGGACTGCACACCTTTGTCTCTAGTGACACCTTGCAGCTAACACTGAACTGACCAGCTTTGGTGCCAGTCCTGCCACCTCAGCCTTGGACCTCAACCTTCTCCCTCAGCGAAGGAGAGCAGGATCTCCTCTGTGGGATCTGAGGTGTGCATGGACTATTTCCATTGACAATTTGCAAAGATGTTACAGTTTGAAGCTTGATAGATAATAAAGCAGTGAACAAAAAGACTGCAGGTTAATGCCATCTATTTTTCAGGTGTGCTGGAGCAACAGAGATAAAAAGTGTAAAAAAAACCCACCAGCATGAAACCTGACACAGTAACATAAGTGTGTAAGTAGGTACAGCAGGGAATGTATTTAAAATACAAGATTAGAACATTCATAGTACGGGTCGCCTTCTACAAAACAAATTTCACAAACACAGATCATTCAACTTGTCCCCATCTACTGACATGAAGATCTAAAACACGAAATCACCAAATTTTCCTGATGAGAAGGAAAAAAAAAATTGAAGCAGAAAAAGATAGGCCAGTAAGGGAAAGTAGGCTCAAAAAAATTCCTGCCCTGACAGTCGGGCTACTGCTGCCAGCTGCCGCTTCTGTACGGGCAGCTCCGAAGCACAGAAGAAATCAGGCAGTCCTCAGTCTGTTCAGCTCTTCTCGCAGGCTCCCAGATAGCACAGCTAGTTGTATGAACACAGCACTGTATTCACTGTAACAGCTAGCAAAGGTCGTTTTCTTGGCACGCACTAAGTGCTTGGATTGAACAGAGCGCTGGGAGCAAAGCTTTAGCAATAGGGTGTGCCCCTTTACTCTTGAAACCTCACCATAACGGCCAACCATGAAAGCTTAGCTTCAACATCAGGGTGGAAGGGACTGAGCACAACACAAAGGCAAACAGCACCTTTGTTACTAATGGCATCTGAAGTTTAAACCATCACTGTTAGCATGGTTTTTACTTTATTACTCATAGCCTTTATATGGAACTAAGAGAAAATACTACCACTAACATGCTCAGCAGTGTTTGTTAAGATCAGCTTAATAGGGACTTTAATACTCACTTAAGATTCAGAATACTGAGTTTAATATTAAACGAAGAGAACAATATGGAACAGTCCCTTCACTTCTAAAGAAGCTATTTAGATGCTAGCATTTGAAATAGAGCTACTCTGTTTTGCAATTGCTGTTACTCCATCCAAATTTTAATTGTCCTCTTGAGGCCAGGCAGAATTCAGAACAACCATCACCTACCAGTAGTGAAAGCAGCAGGTCTGCTCTGTTAAAAAGATCAAGAAAAATCCCCCCGGCAGGAAGGAAGCAGAAATTCCCTCATCATCCTCTTCCAAAAGCAATTGCAAAGACAAAAACCTATCCTTCTGCAAGCGACAGGAGAGCAAACAACCTCCTTTGATGCAGGGCATGGGATGGAGAACTCTACTTCAGGAACCAATGAGTAAATGAATAACCTTGAGTTTCACAATGATACCCTGAAGGATATCTGTAATATAACTTATGCTGTGTCTGCAAATGAATTATGGTCTACGGGTCAAACCAAAGTTCAGGCTATTTATTAGAGACAATAGCTTCACATTCGCACACACAGATGAAAGCACAAGGGTGTATCAATACAATTTTAAACAAATGTGTGCAAAATGAATCAGAATTTCAGTTAAAAAGTAATCAACAACGTGCCATTGCCATTTATTCTCAGTGACTTGCTAACATACATCTAAATCTTCCACGGCCTCTTCTCTGGAAAGAGTTGACTATGTCTTTGCTTCTTCTGTCCCCCACCCTCCTAATGGTTATGTTTTAAATAAACTCAGCTGGGAAAGGTTTCCTTTGCAGTAAGGAGGTTCTAATTTGGTGCTCAGATACACACATATCCTGTTTGCCATACAGACAGACCTTGGGGGAAAAGAAAAAAAAGAAAAAAAGAGAAGAGCCAGGCGTAGGCAGTAGAGCCACCCTGCTCAGCAACAGGCAAGAACCCCCGCACTCGACATCCACAGCTGGGCCTGGGTTTTCTCCAGGACTCAGTTCCCCATGTGCTGAACTGCTTTGAAAAATAAGATCCAGATTCAAAACACACACTAACAAACATCTGTAAGGCAATGCAAGAGAACAGCTGGACAGGTGGAGACTGACAGGCTGTACTCTATGAACAGCCAAGCAGCTAACCATTAATTGTACGTCCTAATACACGACTTCCCAATAACTTTATTTACATTTGCGACTTGTTCGGCTTTCCCTTGTTTAGGCTGAAGGCTCTCAAGCATAAGACTGCAACAAGGCTTACACAAGCCTGAAAATCACCATCTACCTCAGCGAGATCTTTAAGCTTTCACTTTCCATAGAGGTGCCTGGCGATTCTACAGCAACTAAAAGCAGACGGAAGATAGCACATCACATCCCCCATTTCAGAGCACACAGGCGGAGATTAAAAACCTGTGTCTGCTACAGCACTGCCTAACCACAAAGGCCTCTGCCTTGTTATAGGTATAGGAAACTGAAATTCAAATCCCAAATAAATACAAACAAGCCACAGGAGAGTTTTCACATATCAGTCCAGGCCATTTCAGGAACACACACGTGCATGGCTTAGCACCAAGGACCTCAGTTCAGAGGCTCAGTTAGCTGCTGAAAATCCCGTATATGCTTGAGCAGTTTCCCCAATCAGAAATATACTGGCTCAGCATGTCCGATAGTAAACATTACACCCAAAGGAGTATTAATTTCTGAAGGCATTACATGCAGCACTGAATGTTCAGCTATTAGGTGTTTTCCACTGCTCTTGCTACAGATAACTGCAGCTGTTACAAGGTGTTACCCAGTTGTGTTTAAGGACAGTTTTGTAAGAGGCGTTATTTATTTTTCCAGGGAGAAACTAACACTTGTTGACAGCAGAAACGGTATTAGGGCCAAACCAGTAATAACGGCAAGACTGGAAGGACTACAGCAATGGATCTA